>JAVQJF010123937.1:0-23488 GCA_036023855.1 Gadopsis marmoratus | reverse complement strand
GGTGCAGCTTCTGCAGTAATGCGGGCGCTGCACCGGACCGTCGTGGTGAAGAAAGAGCTGAGCTGCAAGGCAAAGCTCTCGATTTATCGGTCGGTCTATGTTCCAATTCTCACCTATGGTCATGTGCTTTGGGTAGTGACCGAAAGAATGAGATCGCGAATACAAGCTGCCGAAATGAGTTTCCTTTGAAGAGTTGCCGGCCTCACCCTTAGAGAGAGGGTAAGGAGCTAGGACATTCGGAGGGAGCTCGGAGTAGAGCCGCTACTCCTTCGCCTCTCCTGAGGCAATCTGGTCCCAGTGGAGGGGCCAAACCACGAGCTAGTCACAAAACCTTGATGCATCGGCCAGAAATGAGCAGCAGAACCTCGCCCGGCAAAGGGAAACCCGGCCTTCCCCACGGAGCAAGACCCGGGAGGGGAGCTCAATGGCAAGCATCTGGTGGCCTTGACACACACACAGCCCGAAAAACAGACATGGAGCTGCCACCCTGTGGGCCCACCACCTGCAGGGATAGGATCGGGGTTGGGTGTAGTAGTATATCGGCTTCATTCTTCACTATAATTGGGATTTGAGAGGAAGAATAAAAAGCAAATTTTTAGATTTTACTTGAATGTAAAGTTTCTGACCACAAGCGCTGATGTTGGGGCCCGCGCCAAACAAGTGCATTTAGTCCTGTTTGCCGTTCATTGTCGCTCGGCAAGAATTCAAATGAACAGAACCATCTGTGTGTAACAGGAGATCCATGTTTCCATTTCAGAAGCATCTGCCTTTATTGTCTCTTGAATTTGGTCTTTTTGGCTAACAAAGCCTGTTATTTATTTTCAACCTTTTCATTCTGTCATCATTAATATCCCCAGGAAGCCGTGCCCTGTCAGAATTCGCTGCCATCCTTTGAAGGCCAGCAAACAAAGACTTTATCTTTGGCAATTGTGCAAAGGCTTGTTCTGACAGGAGTTTACTGCGGCACTTTCAGGCAGCGCTAGGTGATTTCTCTGACTACATTCCATTTGGTCTTGCGGGAAAAATGCTGAATGTTGCATCTCTATTAGCTGATGATCCAAGAGTGGCAGATAATGTTGCTGAAGCTGGGGGCCAGCACATGTAAAAGGCTAAATCACTCTGATGCTTTATACAAGCAACATTGAGGGCAAAAGTTAAATTCATTTCTTCATAACTTCCAAGTGGCAAAGTCAGCACATCTTTCCATTTAGATTCAGCCTTGCAGAGCCGAACTGAAAATATGTAAGTCTTCCATTCAGGTTGGCAATTTGTGAAAAGCTTGTCCATCCTGCACAAGTTAGTGCAGAACCACTTGTGTCTTTCTCACTGAGACCAACAAGCTTCGTCAGCATGCCGTCCTGCAGCACAAGCTTCAAATGTCAGTGTCGGTGCCTGCCAGCATTCATGTCACGTGACGCTACACATGGTGAAATGTTGCTTTGCTTGCTTAGAAAATGCACAACTTAGAATAGATAAACATTTATTTTTAAATCTGAAACAGAACTCTGGTGGCAAACTTCCCTGGGATGCAACACAATGCCGTCATGTTATCAGACCCATGGCTGATGTTTTGATGTTGTTCTTTTCATACATTTTCATACACTGGCAGCATCTCGTATCATTGACAGAAACACAAACTCTGCAGATTCATCGACTCTGTCCACAAAACAAAAGTGAAGAAGGTGAAGAAGACTTCTTGTCTATTTTGATCTGTTGCTGGATTCTTTACGCTAACCCTGCGGCTACATGCAGATCATGGAGAACATGTGCGCACGCAGATTTTCTTTCTAGAAATCCATCTGCAAACGACGTTGAAGCAATCTCACGTGTGCCTGTCGAAGGTTTCATTTTGCACAGAATGTGGTCTGTATATTCTACTACCGATTCACTTTGCTTCATCCATGACTTTAAGAGAACATTCTGTGCTTTCCGACTCCAACAATCCTTGAGCTTTAAGCTTTTGTTAACTCAGCAGGCTTTGAGGCCATATAGTGAAAGGACTGCATGGTACAGCAGTATCCTGCTCTGTATTGTATAGGTTGAGTAGTGTCGGGGACAATGAAGCTGGTGTGTGTGTAATCCCATTTGAAATGATCTCACCTCTCTTCAGGTCACTTCATCATTGAGGCCCTCCATCTTTTGTCCTCTCCTCACTCCCGCTGTATTTCCTTCTGTGTTTTTCTTTTCATTGAAAAAGCAAATTGGCTTACAAACACACACACACACACACACACACACACACACACACACGCCAGTGCGCAGGGAGGAGATCGAAAAGTCAACATCGCCAGCAGTGCCAGCAGTGCTGTCCCTTGGAGGACGGAGTGTCAGGGGTTTGTCTTTGCCCATTGTCCATCGGTGGAGGCCAGAGACAGGGGCGGGCTTCCAGCTTATGTCCCCAGACAATGGGGCCCTTGGAGGGGCCCAGGACTGACAAAGTGCAACATGGGTCCAAATAAAAGGGGTCAATGGGGTCATTTGACTTCACACCTCAGCTGGTTTGACTTCTGGGTTTGGCCGTCAGAAAGTGATCACTTTTCAAGGAATTCAGTCTGAAGTTGTCTCCTGGTGACGCATAGAGGCTTGACGGATCATGTCAACATCAGAGATTTCAGCAACGTCCACTCAAGGTGTCCTCTTGTTTAAACTAGTGCTTCCCAAAGACTGTTCTTTTTTGCCTAATACAGCACTCAAATCTCAAGCTCTGATGTCTGGTGGCCTTGCCAGTGAGACACCATTTATCATGAAATAAATGACCTCCCTGTGGTTCAAAGTTCTCTCTGCTTCCCTTCTACTTTGTGGTGCATTTTACAAACAAGCAATACATATTTAGAAATGCATGAAAGGGTGGCACTTCCACCCTCAGTCCGTCAGAGAAGCCACAAATTGAGATCCATGTGCAGTGCTCAGAGGATGAGATTATCCCTAGAAAGACAGGTTCTAAATGCAGCAAACCAACGTGCCTTCACCCCGTCGCGCCCTGATGAACCTGCTGATTTTTCTGCTCATGGCCGCTTGGTATATTTTTACAAGACATGTTTATCCTCAAAATGCCGGCTGAGCTGTAATTTTGGGTCGTCCATCCGTCTCTGTGTCTGTCTGTTGCTCTCTTGGGGAGGAAAGAGGTTGCGGCTGCTGACCACTAGCACAGACTGGGGCCGAGCTGCTCGCTCAGCTTCTCCTCTGGCTGATCACTAACAGTAACACTCGTGCATCAGCTCTGACGTGGTTAGGACACTGCGTCCGTTTGCTGGCTACTTAAAAAGAGAACTACTGCTGGTTTCATTTGAATTTGTGCTTTGAAGGCTGCTACTTTCCTACGACACGTGGAGCGTGAGTCATATACAGTCCCTTCAAACAACTATAGAAGCCGAGCAGAAAGTGCTCCATTGATAACTACGGTGATTGCAGTTGGTACCGACAAGAGAAATACCAAAAACAAACATGTAATATTCAATTTCAGGAGATGTTGATCCCTTTTGGGGTAATATTATTGTGAGGAAGCGCATGCTCCCTCACTATTTGTTAAAGCTGAAAACAGTGTTTTCTTTAAGGCATAGCCCCAAATCAAATATACTCCACGTTAAAATCGCGTTTATTCCTTAAACATAAAAGACAAACTCAGGTTATGGCACTGATTTCTGCACGAGTCCTTTGTCTGGTTTTGTGGCAGCCATCTTGTGCTGCTGCTTAAAGAGGAAGCGCGCCACAACAGTGGCCTTTTTATCTGTTGTGTGAGTAGGCGGGTTCTCTCTTTTGATTGGATACTGGAAGTATGATGTCATACCAGCCAATTAAGATAAATACTGAATGATGTACACATAATCTGTTTGTTCTGAAGATACAGTATTTATCTTAGCTTGCTGAAGAATATTTTTGAGGCCTTGTTGGTACGAGCAGGTGACCGTGTATATTAACCTTGTCAATGCTCTCTTCTAGAGGTCTGCCCTGATTGGCCAGTTTTAACTGGAAAGGCGGGCTCTGCTGCTTTATATATGGGGAATGGGAGCAACTTTTTCCCCTTTGTTAAGAGCAGCACTAGAACTGTTTAGAGCTGTGGGTTTTTATGGGAACTGAAAATAAACGTCTGCCTAGTTTTACTGCTAACTCCCTGCCAACGTGATGTTTTGTCTTCCCTACGTTACCCTACCCCTCAACTCCTGACAATTATTAAGTTTTGATAGAATATATAATGCATAAATAAAAACTCAATCTATGCCGATGTAAATTTACTTCTTTTCCACTGCTGTAAACTGGAAGCAGGCCTTACACAAAGAGACAAAAAGGCGGTGCCATTTTCCAATCTATGTCCCCAATGAGTCCATTTGGACTCCACCTTTCCTCTTTTTTTTTTTAGGCAGCAGTATTTTGGTCCCTCCATTTTGTTGTTGTTGCATGGAAATATTAGCTGACAAGGGAATTGCAATGTGAGTCCATTACTATCAGTAATCCATCAGCCCATCCCTCTGGACTGTGTCCACAGGGCAACCACATACCACAGGCACATGTAAACACATTTATTGACCATTTTATAGATTCCAATTAATCCAAATGCCATGTATGGGTGGCTCATTGTTTGGCACTCAGCACGTCTCTCCTTTGGGTGCTCCGGCTTCAATCAGCCCTCAGTTTGAAACTCTGCAACAGATTACAGTGCATGTTTTGCAAAATCCAGTTTCAGATTGTTCCCCAGATGCTTTATGTGGCTTTATATGTTGAAAGCTGCATGCAAGGAGCTAGCATCAGGGTCTATAGCTCTTTTTAAATAACAGATCATGAAACATTTTGTCAGTTTGTCAAATCCTGGAGTTCGGGTCTCTGCAGCAATTATATCAATCAGTGTCTGTGGTGTAAAAGCAAGCAGCAATTAACCCATCATGACAGCAAAGCTACGGGCCTGCGCTCTGTCACGTCCCCCCAGGAACTGAGTGGGCCTGACATGGCCTGCAGGAGGAGGGTGGAGTAAGGGGGTATGGGGGGCAAGGGGGACCAGGACTGACTATGGGAAATCCCAGTATACAGGGCCAATGGTCCCGCACTGATGGTGAGCCAACAGACAGTGGGCCATGTGTTGACTGAGATGAGTTTGGGGGGGGGAGGCAGACAGGAGGGACGTTGGCAGGCGGCACATCCCAGATGGAGAGAGATGAGTGCTGCCAGTTGTCACGTTGTGTTTGTAGCACGGTGGAAAACTCAGAACCACAAGTCTGGGGCTCCTGGCCGGACCTCATTATCCCATCAGCTCTGAAGTGACTCACTGAGGCAGCATTTCTCTGCTGCTGCTGTCACCAGCCTCACTCTCTGCTGCACCTACATCCTGCTTTCTTTCTTTGCATATTCAGGCTGAGTATTCTGTACAAAGGTAGACAAAATAACACTGAATAATTAGAATGAATTAATAAAATAAAAGTAAACCTGTAATATAAATAAAAAAGTTTCCCAAGGACTAACTAAGCTGGTGAGTCTGGTGGGAAATACTAGTTGAAACTACTCTTACACAATTAATATTTCATTTTTATATTTGTGTCACCCCCATATTTATCTGTCAGACTCATCTACAGCTCCCCCGGTGGTCTATATTCACATGGTAGAATCCATTTCTATAGTTTCCAGTCACAGCCTCCATGAATATGACAATTTGGATCATATGGCTAACAGTTGAAAACTGACTGGAATCAGTTTTTAAAAAAGTTGAATTTTGTAGAAGTAGAGCTCACTTACTTATTCACTCAGCTTACAGCTAGAGATGTGGGCTGAAGCAGTTTTTAGGCTGAAAGACACAACAAATGTGAGACAGATGACAAACCGCTACAAACGTACCACGTAAAGTCAGTAGAAAATTGTCCTGAAATACAGGGAACCTCAGATTACTATATTAAATATCCTCACGCCCCTACTCCGATCTGAAACATCTTGTAGCGTGGCCCAGGGTTTAGAGGAGGGCCGTGTAGGACTACAGTCTGTGGTCCTATGAGCAGCAGTCTCTCACGTTAATCTGCCTCTGGACACATCTGCTTTGTTTCTTCTCTTTTGTACTTTAACAGCACAAGTCAAAAGATCGTTGCATAGTGCAGATAGCTTCAGTTTTATATTGCAGTGATCAGAGTTCCCACCAGCAGCTCTCCCCTCAGCCATAGAACACCTTCTGTGTGTGATGATGTCTGGAGCGGAGACGCCTCCTCACACAGCCTGATGATAACTCAGAATGATAACTCCTAACCAGTCACCACTTCTCCCTTCCTCCACTCTCACTTATCTTCCACTCCTCCCTTTCACCGATCTCACCTCTGATTTATCGCATGCCAGCTTAAACAGCCACATCTCACACTGCAGTTTAAGATAATAAATATTAGGGGTCTTTTATGATATGTCTGGCCCTGTGAGTTGTTGTTGTTTGACACAAACTGCCAGAAGACTTGATATATGTACAGTTAGCCTAACCTGAGAAAACTCCCCAAAATAAGACTAAGATTCTACAGCTCATGCTTTTGAGATTTGAGGCTGTACTGTGCCAGTGGTGCTTTGAGCTACATGCTAACCAAACAGCACAGTGACTACAGCTGGAGCAGTTTGCTCACAAGGAGTCGGCCAACATACCTGTGGACAGTTGCAGACGTCTCATTGAGAGACGCTTGATCGCAGTGATTGCCTGAAAAGGGTGTGCAGCAATATATTAAGTTAAGGGTACCATCATTTTTGTCCAGGCCAGTTTCATTAGTTTTAAAATTATTCTGTTGAACCAAAATTTAAAAGTCTGATTTTCATCAGATCTTAATTGATTTTCAGTATTTTTATACTGAAAACACTGCTCAAAAGACAGCTCATCAAGATGAGTGACAAGTGTTGGAGCAAAGACTTTCATGATTGAAAGACTAATGACACACTTTCCTGACTCAAGGCAACAGGTATTTTTAATTTCACCTCCTCTTCGGTGCACGTCGGCGAGCTCAACGTAAATTCCCACAAGCCCAGCTGTCGTGAGCGACGCTCGGTCAGGTTGTGTGTTGCTCTGCAAACCTGAAGGCTTCAGCTGTCAGCTGTCCCAGGTGCCTCGCCCCTCGAGACAGATGAAGAAAAAAAAAAAGGAAAGCAGTCTCCAGAGGTCCGGGGGATAAAGACCCAGATATGAATGGAATAGTGCTGACTGGGAAGTTTCACCAAACATTAGCTCTTTTATCACCTGTCACCTGATGCCTGCAACTAGTCTGAATAAAGCCATTAAGCAGGTATCTGAGGCCGCCGGGGCGCCATGTGACACAAAACAAATGCCCTCTGTTGTTCTCTACCTGCAGTTCCAGGGGGGGAAATGGAATGAGGTAATGCTGCTCTGCTTACATGATATGTCCTCATGCAGGTAAGTGCTTTCTCGCACACAGCATCCAAGATGTTCTTTCTGTGCACGTGCACGGATACAAAGCCGCATACACAGGCCGTAAACCTTTATTGTCTGATGGATGAACAGAATGGGTTCGACTGTCCCAGGTCAGCTTTTTGTTAGGACAAACTAATTGGTGCTTCACTGCAGCTGCTGGTTCCTCCACCAAATCTCTGCCTCCTTATCTCCAGCTCAGGCTTGCCCTGTCCTTGAGGAGCATTAAGATATCAAAGGATTACCCCTGTAGTCAGCCCTGTAAATATTGTGGTCCAATAAGGGTTTATTAAGGGCTTCCAATTTTTGTTGAGAGCGGATGAGGGGAGGGGTTGACAGCTGCATGGATTTTTTTTCGTTAGCATAGTTCAACATCACCACCATTCTTCTCATCACTGACACAATAATTGTCCAAATGTGCTGTTGAGTCATCCCCTTAACAGAGGTTCTACCTCTTTGTGTGTCTGTGTGATCTGGTACAGGCCGATCTAAAAACCAGCTGAAAGCAGTTGCAGGCATTTATTGCAAGGGACACTTTGTTTGTGAAGGAAACGTTTACAGATTTTGAACTGTAGGTAGAGGATAACGGAGGGCGTTTGTTTTGTGTCACATGGCGCCCTGGAGGCCTCAGGTACCTGCTTACAGACTAGTTGCAGGCGATAAAAAGAGCTAATGTTTGGCTAAACCTCCCAGTCAGCACTATTCCATTCATATCCGGGTCTTTTCCGCAACTCTGGAGCAGACGGCTTTCCTCTTTTATACAATTTTCTCTTCATTTCATCCAGATATAGTTCTCTGCAGAGTTAGCTGCAATCACAGTGTCGGAGTAGAGCACTGGGAATCAAATGCAGCCACAGTTTAAATATCAAATACGATTTATAAACAGGGTTTCTGGGATGCTTTTCTCTCTGAAGGAAAACAGTGAGTCAGTCGGTGGTTATGTGGCTGAGCAGAATCTCTCAAACCTTTCTAAATGTGATAGATATATATATATACACACACACTTTGTGAACTGTGTACTGTATTAATGACAGCAGGGTGTAACTGGAGAACGTATTGTGCTTTAATCCTGGGTCGGCGGCCCTGAAAGCATTTAGCAGGAAACCCTGTGCAGCCTGTCAAAGTCACATTTTTGGAAGAAGCTGACATCACCGCAGCACTGAAACATTGCCCCTAATGTGCTTCCATACTTCTGCTACACTGCACTGCTGTGTTCAAATCACACTTTACCAGCTGAGACATTCAAGACACCCTCACATTCAGGTAGAACCGTCTCTCCCAGCACATTTAAAAAATGCAACGAAAGAGGGAACAGCATCTGTAGGAGGCGTGGCTACGTGGTGTCAGTCTCCCTGACTGACTCCGATCAGACTCTTTTTATATAGACAGGTCAATACCGGCTGACTCTATGGCAGCATTGGCATCATTTTTATAAATTATTAATAAAACCAGCATGTGTTTCATCACTGTGCAGTCGTGTCATTTAATTCTCAGCTGAAATATGTGCAGTACCCTTTTTTAAACCAGACGGTGAACCTTTTAGGGGCTCAGATATTCAGTGTTTAGTACCAAAACACACTGTGTGTATCTTTGGGGTTCAATAGATACCGCATTGAGTGCATTGCCCTTGTCAAAAAAACATATTGCAAAGCCATCTTTTAAACCCTTTTTTAAAATGCTGCATGGTTGTTGCTAGCTTGCAGCCTACTTCTTCTCTGCCTTTTGTTGGCGCATTGCTACATGTGTTTGGCACGTTAACAACAACAACTGTCGATCAGCAGCACAGCGTGAAATCAATGGCAGGATGTCAGTCGTGCCACATGTGCACGTGGGTGTCGTCTATTATGCATCATGACTAACACTCTGTGTCCATACATTAATATACCGTGTGTGTATTGTCTAATTTCATTGTATCAGGAAGTCATGGAAGAGAAATTGTGACAAAAAAATACTGCCGATTTAACTGAACAAGGTCGTCTCCATTTCACAGCACCGCTTTGTTCCTGGCATCAAAAATGTATTTAAAGTTCTTCAGCTGTATGTAAAGGCCTTCAGAACTCGGCCTTGTGTCTTTGGGTGGACTATGTGCAGTGCTCAGGTAAAAACAGAGTGCCAAAGAGAAATATGATCAGGGAGATTTTTTGCAATATCACAGCATCAGCTCGGTAAGAGGAGGCAGTGGACTGTGTGTGTGGGAAACCTGCCACATACAGTGACAGCGCAGGGCAGCACCAGACCGTACCTAATGGAAATTAAACAGCGTATTTAAACATTGCCCAGTCATCCTTCTGCCCGGCCTCGTCACAACAGTTCTACATCCAATCCAGTGATGGAGGAGTGTAAACTGCGAGCTGTATAAACGAGGCGATTTTATAAGAACGTGTGCAGAAATGCGGGGTGAAAAAAGTAGAAATTGAAAGTCTGAGAAAGACATTTCAAAATGTCTAAGATAAGGGATAAACTGGAAAATGTGGAGAAGAATCCTCCGAATTGTTCTGAGATTATGCTGCTGAAACCTTCTATTAAGTACAAATCCTTTCCTTGTGTTCATCACTTCAACACGAGCCCTCAGACTTCTTTTCTTCTCCCTGGATCTAATTGATATATGGTGTACAGGTATAATACAGAACATAGTTACCATTTAAATGAGTGGAAATTGGATACCAAGTTCTGATGCTATGTCCTTTTCATCTTAACACTTGTTGCCTTCAAACAAAAACAAATGTCCCTCATTCAATTAGGATTTGTTGTTTAAAAACCTGTTTTTCTTAAATAACAAATTAAAAGTTCACAGTATTTTTGTACAATAAATACCTTGCCATTGATTTGCTCTTATTATATTAACCTTAATTTATTGAACACTTGTGAAACATTTAATGTTGTAAAGTCAATGTCTGCTTTATTGTCAATTTTGCAGCATGTACAAGACAGAGAGGACTGAAATTGCGTTACTCTCAAACCGTTAGTGCAAACATAGAGAGAAGCCTCAGCGTGTGCTGCTGTACAATTTTTCATTAGCTGGGTTTTACAAACTGGCATTAAAAAAAAAAAGACACTGTCAAGATGGGTACATTTTTCTGTCTTTAATCTCCCATGGGTGTTTGTTTCTTTATTAATTTATTTTTAAATCATGATCTTTAACACTAAGGAGCGTTTTTGCACTTTATCTCTCAGAAATCAGCAGATTTTCTGTTGCTGATATTTGACTTTTTGTAGACAGCATTAGTTTCTTTTCGATTCTGTTCTTGAAGCTACGGCGGCTCAGTCCAACTACCCAGGTCTCATGTTTATTCGGAACAAACCGCAAACACAAAATGCACCCCCTTCCTGTCTGCATGCTTTTTTTTTCCCCCCCCCAGGAAAGATCTCCATGACCCAAAGAGCAACTGGATATAGTTTGAGTCACTACTGTGCTGAGGGGACATGTGAAGGCATCTTGAATTAGCACTGCAGCTACAATCGTTGTTAGTCAGGTTTAGTGATTCACAAAAAGTGGTTATTTGAGAATCTATGTAATGGGAAAGGGTGTGTGTGTGTGTGTGTGTGTGTGTGTGTGTGTGTGAGAGACTTAAACTTTAGAGCTAATCTGAAAACAGTCTGACCTGGTGCCGCAGGAGCAGCAGGCTTTTATTCTGCATGGCAACACACACACATTGGCCAGTTAGCACCTCCACTGGCACGGGCCCATGTGATGTAATCAAAGACAGAAAGCCCAGGTGCTGATGGGATAGGAAATGGTCTCTCTGGCTCTCCCCCGACTCCTGGCACCTGGCTGACAACTGATGACATCTCCTCTTTCATGTAATGATCCCCTTGACTTCAAAGTGAAAGTAGGGGAATCCCACGACACACACACACACAGGCATTCATATAATTTATTTTTTCCCGCAAGTGCCAAGGTGTGAGATGATTATAGCTGTCATTTCCTTTTGGTAAATATGCTTTTTTTAGATGTCGAACTCTCAAATACAGGGTTTCAAGAAATGCGTGTTTTATGTCATTATGGTCACATTATGTGAAACCTGATAGCATCCAGCACTCAGTGGTTGAGGAAGTATTCAGAACACTTACTTAAGGGTTACTTAGTAAAAGTAGCTTGTTGGCCAATGAGTGTAATACTTTATTTTATTATTAGACTGGCGACCAGTCCAGGGTGGTCCCCCACCTCCCACCCAATGTTAGCTGGGATTGGCTCCAGCCCCCCCTGCGACCCTTCGGGATAAGCGGTATGGATAATGAATGAATTGAGTTCATCCGTGAACTGAATGAATAAGTTCACGGACGACACCCCCCTCATTGGGGTCATCTCTGGTGGGGATGAGTCCGCGTAGCTGGGAGACTGATCATCTGGTGACCCGGTGTGCGCAGAACAACTTGGAGAAGGTTGTGGATTTCAGGAGAATCCACCTACCCCCTTCACCCTGTGTGACACTGTGGCGTCCTTGCGCTTCCTGGGCACCATCATCACCTCAGCTACCCCACCAAGAAAGCTCACCAGAGTACTTCCTGCAAGAAGCTGATGAAATTCAACCTGCCAAGGTCAGTGATGGTGGTGTAGGAGTGCACCATCCTCACCTCCTCCATCGCCATCTGGCCAGACTGCAGCGTATCATTCGCCCCGCAGAGAAGGTGATTTGCTGCAATCTGCCACCCCTCCAGGACCTGTGCGCCTCCAGGACTCTGAGGCGAGCAGGGAAGACCCTTACCACACACTTTTTGATATTCTCCCCTCTGACAAGGGGCTGAGGTCCATCAGAACCAAAACCTTTTCCTGGCGGGAGCTGTCTTCATCAAACAAAAGTCCTAGGACCCCCACTGACACCGACTCTTACCCCCCTGGACACTGTATTTTACCGGCCTTTCATGCCTTTGATGCTGGTAGGGGGTAGAGAAAGAGGCCAGAAGGCCTGACTGCAGAAGAGCCTGTCACTGACACTGACTAATACTGGAAACTCTCACAGAGACACAGTACCAGCATGCTGCACATTCATCAGGAGGTTGGCCAGACGAGCTACATTGTCAAAATTTGAGTAATTTGACCTATTTGATGGATCGTGATATTGTAATTCCAGGCTTTCACATTCATACACATACTGTATGTAGTTGGGCCGCACTCAATCTATTTCTATCTGCATGCAGGAGGAGATCACACAGGGCCACAAAGAACGAGCCATGACTGCCACTGTGGCAACCGCTGACACAGCCAAAAATAATCCTGGCAGGACAGACAGAAATTCACCCCAAAACGTCCCACAGATACAAGCAGCGCAGAAATTACAAGGTTTGGAAATGAGGACCAGATACAGGACAGGAGGGAAGAGGAGCGTCCGGAGCCGGAGCTGTACGTTCTGGAGCCCACGCTGGAAAAAAGCAGTGCCACATGACAGGCAAGACAAACAAACAAAAGCCAAGCGAAAGGGGGAAAAGCTGACATATTCCTGAGGTAACAGCTTGCTCCTCTTAAGGCTTCAGTGAAGTGTTTGTCTGTTCAGTAAATAGGCCCTACGTCTCATTAGAAACAGAGTGCACCCACATTCTCAGCCAGCGCTACACCCAACCTTGGAGGAAAGGGGTCTCCCTGGGTAACTGTGGCACAATTAGTTTGAATGTGTATTGGCTGTATAAGAAAGAGTCCATTTACCATTTATCATATTGAGAAATCGATAAGTGGCAATGAGGGATACCAGCGTAGACAAGCCTGTGCCCTAAACCATGGACTCACTCATAGGGTGGGGTCTGGGGTCAAGCTGGCAAAATAGAGATACAGTATTAAAGGATGCAGCATTTAGCACTTTGCCATTAAGTAATCTTTTTCTTTAGAAATGAGAATTTATAAACCTGTAAGTCTCTGTGAACCTTCACTTTTGCCCGCATTTTTTTATTGTGTGCCATCAGGTTGGGTCATGGTTCCGTGGCGGGCTGCTTTTCTGGCACAAAAATAGATGAAATAGCCGCGATGACTGTACATCAGCTATCACGAGGGAGCACAGAGACGTTCATCATCGTGCAGCTAGTTGGTGTTGTATCGCTCTCCAAGTTGGGATTGCTACAATCAGCATGGCCATGTAGAGACACTCCAACGCCGCCGCACAATTATGCACTAATCGCCGCAACGCCTGATTTGGTCTGAATGCAGCCTAAGAGTGGACAGCGCCTCTGTGAGGCTGCACAAAGACATGGCAGTGCGTGGAGCTGAATGCTAACATCAGCTAAATTTGGTTTAAGTAATTAAACGTAGAGTTTTCAAAACTGGACATGTGTAGTAGATCAGACTTCGCTTCTGCGTTTACAGTAACAGCGCTGGGTCATGCAGATGCCCACTGTCATGATAAAGAGCTTTGAAAGCCACCTTTATTTTTATTTTTTCTTTAAATACGCCATATGTTATGTTACCCTATGAGTTCAAGTATTTCTGTGTAGGTATGTTTTTGCAGTCCACTAGTTTGATACCATTAACTTGTCAAAGGGTCTCTTTACTCCGGTTCCTCTCACGGACAGAAGGCTTCGGGGATGGATCTCATCTCAGCGTGGTCTCTAAATCTTACAATCTATTTCCAACCCCGGCCAGAAAACCCCAACTGCTTATACTTCCAGCTGCAACCAGATATGTTGTATTGCTTTTGGGAAACAAACAACGGACTGGCCTGGCAGGCCCTGGTAACTCAACAACCCATCTGAGGGAGAGACGTGAGAAAGGGAGACGGGAGAGGGAGAGACTGCTAAGGGCTTCAGACAGTTGGTTTAACATGCCATAAATAAGCACATCGCCTGTCAACACAGTGGCACTGTACGACGAGCTGCGGCATGCCAGGGTGTAGCACTGTTCAGATTTAAAAACATCTGTAGCCACCACCAACAATTCAAACTACACTTGAATTGAGAGAAAGAGAAAGCATCCATGCAGGGAGAAACGCATCTACAGAGGAGAAGGAACAACACATAAGATCGTGCCTCTCAGTCCACATGCCGTTCCACTTTCCAGTCTTAATGTTGTGTAGCTCTGCTCATGGAAACAAATCGGTGGGGCCCGAGCGGAGTAATCAGGTAGTCTGCCGGCGTGTCAAACACGAGCAGCTTATAAAACAAATCAGGGGAACCTTCGCCGAGCACCTTTCCTCACTAAGTCTACATCACACTGCGCAGAGGACGGTGCCGTTACCCTCCAGAGTACGGCGCAGGACACTTCCCACCTCAAATCACCAGCACTTACAGTAACACTTAGGCCAAGTCCAGGGCCACCACAACAGCATCTCACTTCTTAACGACAAGCAGACGCTGGCGTACTATCATCACGAGCGCGTCTACTCCCCTCGGAGAGCTTCGCTCCATAATGTGACATCTTCTATCGGAGGAGGGTGAAATTATTTTAAAGTTATTGAAAGCACAATATCAACAAAGTCTTTATATATTGGTCCGTAGTGGCTCCCACATAACATCGATCTTGGAGTAGAGCGTTGCTGTTGCCAAGCTTCTGGATCTGCTGTAGGTTTTCAGCATACAGCCAGAAGATTTAATGTGTGCAGGGACTTTGGAGGCGCCTTGGACAGAACGGGGCTGAGAAACATCAAGTAATGTAACAAATGACTTGCTGCACCTTGCCATGAATGTTCCTCTGATTATGCCGCGTGCATGCCATGAGGAATGCAAATCTTTTTTCAGATGTTTACAGCAACTGTTTTTTTGCGTTGCTACAATCAGATGCATAGCTGGTCGATTCGAGGGGCGGACCAGGTCCCACTTTCAACACGGAGTGGCCCACCTCAGTTGGCGTGAGGCCGCTGAGCCTCTAATCTGACACAAGATTTTTGGTTGAACACATCAAGCATTTTGACAACCTAATGTGCACTTGCACCGCCCACCTGCACGGAACACATCCTGCTCCAAGACTTTTAACGCTTATTTTCCCACCATTTCCGCTGACATATTGCTCTCCGTCTTCTGTACATTACAGTCAGAGTTAGGCAGGATATCCACTCTCTCGCTCTCTCTCTCTCTCTCGACGGGTTGGGTCAAGGTAGAACTGTACTACTCCACTCCTGTACACTTGGTGGCGACGTAACTAATGTGAGTGTTTTTTAATTGGTTCGAATGTGGAGACAGCTCAGCCTGAACGGAACTCAATATTGGTATCCCACACTGCCGACCCAAAAGGATACTGGTCCACCTGGATTTTTCCGGTTCTTCTCCTCCTGGTTCCTGGATTGGCGGTCTGATGTCAGACACCTACTAGATCTGTGTGTGTGTGTTTTAATTTCGACTTTTTTCTTGAACTGTTACTTTTTATTTATAAAGACTGATGCGATGGATCTATTTCCTGGTAGAGCTGTTGTTCCAGTGTGCTGGCTGTGTGGGGCGTCACTGTCACGGCCCCCACGTGCTGAGTCGCTGTTTCACACCTCAAAGAGACATGTGCTGGTTGGTCATCTAAGTTTAATGGCACTTGCATTGAACAAAATCCTTTATCTGGATCAATAAATGCATATACCTGCAATAGTATTACATTTCACCAAAATACTATAAAACTGTCAAAGCAAAGTGTCACTGTACCTGTTCTAATAATGTGGGACTAATGCCGTAAATGATCAAGAATGCCGTGAAGGGGGATTTGGTCGGTACACTATAAACACACGATTAGGAGGCGCAGACATCCCTAAGCCTCATGTGAAAATTGAGGGGTTATTAAGGTGATGATTTATTTCTGCCATGAAAAGCTGGCGTGAGCTGTGAGAAGCCTCGTTATGCTCAGCGGCGTGTGAACATCTGTGTAGTGAGCTGGCTGCACTCTTGAGCTGCGTGTCTGTCGCTGCACTCCAGCCACCTATCCAGGTGCTTGCCAGCCACCAGAATGGGAAAGGCTACTTTAGGACCACCTGTCTGCAACAATTAGGATTACACACCTGCTTTAAACAAGGCAAGCCGTGCGTGTGTGTGTCTGTGTGTGTGTGTGGGCAGCCCATCGCTTCAACATGACAGATTTAATTATATGACTCAAACACTTAAAGTGCCTCCATTCTGGTTAGTTTGGTGGACTAGTTCTTAACACCGCTGCAAGTAGGAAGAATTAAGTGAAGCATAATGCTGCCTTCAAATATGGGTGACCCAGGAAAGTCCATGCATACATAAAACATCACATGTAAAACTTAATTTAAAAAGGCACCACAGGACGCTTTCTTATGGGTAGTCAGATGCACATGCAGAATACATCTACTACATGCCCTACACAAATCATCCTTAATCCTTGTTTTTATTAAGCTAAGGTCTGTATTTGTTTTATATGATGTGCATTTGTCCTCATTTGTCCTTGTTCTGGCACAGGGTTTATTAAAACGCATTGTTTTTAGTTGGTATGTTGATACAACGTGATGAAAGCATAATGTCATGTGTAGCCCTGAGAGAGAACATTTCGCCGACGGTTCCACATTTTCAGATGAAACGGCTACTAATGTGCTCTGACATATACTTCAGGGAGTCCTGCAAATGATCATGTTACTCTAGAACGGGCAAGTATTGAGCCTTAAGCGGCGCTCAGGAAATCTGCAACCTTTTCTTGTTTGCACGTCTTGGCTGCCAGTCGTTTATGTGCAGCCCAGCCACAACAAGTACAACATCTGCAATACAAAGACGTAGGAAATTAAACCTCCTTTGTGCAACAGTTGGTGGAGACTAAGGTAGAGTAAAAAACACAAAGATGCCATTGCACATAGACCGTGACCAAATGCTGTGGGTGAGACACTCCCTGATGAAGGAGTGGAAACATTCTTGTATTTGTACTTATTTATGGCTTTAAGGTGCCTGGGATTCCTCTGTCTTAGCCAGTCATTATCCTGAAGAGCACCTGAACTGGTGGGCTGGTTTTTTTTCACACACGCCTGCTGCACAGGCACAAAGCCTATATAAGTGCAGAAAGTCTGGCAGTGCGTTTCTATGCCTGCTAGAACTCTGTGACTGCATTAACACATTTTTTTTTATACTGTAGTATCAGCATGCCTCTCTGTAATACCAGCAGTAAATGTAATATATATATTTTTATTTTTATCTCGCAGGATTGCGTTAAATGGCATTTCGATCTCCCTGTCTGTATCTCACACACAGATGATTGACAATAAAGTTGACTTTGAGTCCAGAATTTGAAAACTAGATCCGAAAGTCTGCCGCTGAAAATCATTATGTGCACTGCGTTTGTGTTGAGCTAAGGAAGGTAAGAATTGCAAGTTTAGGTTCAGGAGGTCATGTGTGCCGAAACACATCATTCTTGTTATAGCACCACCATCTGGTCGGTCTGTGTATTGCTTTTGTTGCATAAAAAAGTGGGGGGACATTGGACAACTTACACTTAAAGTCCAAACAGCCCACTGCAAGCAGAAGTGACTTTCACTGCTTTCTTACAGAAAGGCTGGAAACCTCTTAACCTTCAACACTGTGCTTGTATTTAAAGTCTTACTCTTAAAGTCACCAGTAGCCCAACAGCAGCTGTCAGACAACGCGTCCCTCTGAGATGGAGACTCAAGCATCAGCAAGCAGCACAAGCTGAAGGCTGCAGGACTTTCACCAACAAGCAGAAGAGGGCGACGACCGTCTGCGTCTGTTTGTTCCGCGAAGTGGTCGCGTGCCTGGCGTGTATTCCCCCCCCCAAATTAATTCTTATAGAACCGACTTTAAAGCCAGAAGGGGAGCTGCTCGGCTCTGATGCATCACGATGCTGCTGCTGCTGCTGCTGCTGCGGCCACCTGAAGGCGGCAGCAGCAGCAGCAGCAGCATCGTGATGCTGCATCGTGATTGGCTGCCGGCCGCTCCATCCATCCCGCAGGTCCCGGCGCTCCTCAGTCCGCGCCGCACCCGGTGATCCCCGCACACCGCGCACCCCGCTGCTCACGCACGCACGCGCGCGCGCACACACACTCATGCGTGGGCGCGCGCCTCCCGGCTGCTGCAACCTGCCGACTTCACCTGCAGCACGAGCGACCCGCGCGGAGCAGAGCCGCGTGACGATGCGCGCCCGCTGCGCCCTGCGCCCCCGCGCGCGCCCCGTCCGGAGGTAACGGAGACCGTCACCATGGACCGCTTCTTCCTGCTGATGTGGACGCTGCCCGTCCCGCTGGTGGGCTGCGCCTCGGCGCGGCTCCTGTCCGCCCTGCTGTCCTGGAACGTTATCGAGGCACGTGGCGCTTTTATTAAAACGACACCCCCCCAAAAAACAAGCGAGCGCGCGGCGGCTGCAGCAAAGCAAACATCTTGTCCCTTTTCCAGCAGCGACCCGGTGTCTGCACCCCCGAAATTACACCCATGTTTCAGACCTCGGGCTCTCGGCTGCAGCTCCCGCCAGAGTTTGCAACCTGTTGCTGCCTGCCCATGTTTGACTTGACTCTTTTCCTCCTGCAGACGCTGCACGTTTGCTGCGCCTCCCAGCAGCCCGCGTCGTCGGCCAGCTACACATCCAGCGGTGAGTCCTCTCACATCTGTGCGCCCTCTCACATCTGTGCGTGCTCCCTTCCAGCTGGCGCGGCGCCACGTGGAGGCAGCCGTTAGTGCACCAGTGGACCCCAGAGGTGGCCTTGGGTGAGACGATTAGGAAATGCCGCAGGTCCGCTGCCAGCTTGAGTGACATGTGCACAAGGTACAAAGTTTAGGAGGCCGACTGCTTGAGTCCTTGCACGGCGCCGACGCTGCTGCAGTGGCCGGTGAGTGCAGTGCACGCTCAGGGCTTCCCTCCTGGCTGCCCTGACCTGCAGAAACCAGGGCAACAAGCTGGGATGATTGACGCGCTTTAGTTCAGTGAGGAAAGATGGAAGCTGGGATTCCAATCAAGCAGAAGGTCAGGTGCTTTGTCAGACTGAAAGAGAGGGCGAGGGAACGACGAAGAAAACCGAATGGAACCGTTAGAATTCCTCTCGCTGCTGCTGTATTGGAATGGTTAGATACATCCGTTCTGCGTTGTATTCGACTGGAACACCATGACAGCTGCATGAAATCGGAACATCATATATTTCCAACCTCTGGTTCTGAAGCGTTGACCCGTATCTGACATGCGTGGAAGCCGTCTGTGATCCAAGCCTCTCACTGTAACAAGGCGTTTCTCATTGTAGCGACAGGTTCTGCTTCTTGTCGACAGCTCCGAGAGAGTTTAGATGCTGCTGATGGCCGTCGTAACCTATGATGGAGTTTGAAATCAGATCTCTGTTGTTGTTGTTGTTGTTGTTGTTTTTTTTAAGCGATCTAACATGTCAAAAGTAATTGACATGCATCAAATGCTAGTTCAGAAATATGTAGCGTTCTGTCAAAACGGTAAAACCCTCTCCACCAGCATTAGCTGGGCAGCATGCAAAGCAGTCCCCGGGTGTGTGTTTGGCGTCGACGTGATTTTAGCACGGTTCATTTCATTGTCACTCTCTGCACTGGCACGTAAATGTTTGCTCTTCCTAACTCGCTGTCAGAAAGTGTGTATGCCAAAGAACAAAACTCTGCCACAGAATAGCTCCTGGAACAAAAGCATCGGCGCGTTTTTAATGACGTGACTTCCCGCCCAACCTTCTCGTCCTCAGACTACGTGTTTGTAACCCCGGTGGAGGTGGACTCCGAGGGAGGCTACCTGAGCCACGATGTGAGCAGGCGACGCCATCGCGGCAGGAGGTCGCTCTCTTCCTCCCGGCACTACTGGCTCTCGGCCTTCGGGCACGACATGCACCTGGACCTGCACCCGTCCTCTGTGGTCGGCCCGGGGTTCACCGTGCAGACGCTCGGCTCAGACGGCATCGCCACGGTGATGGGTGATGCTGGGTTTCACAACTGCCTGTATCAGGGAATTGTCCGCAACCTCTCGGCCTCCTCTGCAGCCATATCGACGTGCTCCGGACTGGTAGGTGTCTTCCAGTAATGCATCTTTTTGTCATGTGGAAAATCTCTGCACTCATTGTACGTTGTTGCCGATCACATGGTTTCTGCAGGGTTTGGCAAAGGTTACCGTCCCGTGGGTCACTGGAACATTTCCAGACCACTTTAAACGATCTCAAACATGCTAAATGGAATGTTTCTTATTTTCCGAAAGGCTCTCACCCAGCAGATTTTGTGCTCCACGACTTTTTTATGCCCTAAAATCCTTCTGTCCTCTAATGACCCGGGTGCTTTGATGCACCACTGTCTGAGCGCTTCGGGCCTTGGTAACATTACGAGTGAACTGTAGCGTGACATCATTGCCCGTGAGTGTAAGCATCGGTTTCTAGTGCCTTTTGTCAAGCGCTTCTTTGGAATACTGGGAGGAGGAGAGCAGGAGAGGAGAAAAATGTTCCTCTGCTGACTGAACAGCACGAAGAAAGGAAATGAATCGGTTCGCTGTAAAACCAGCAGCTCACGTGACAAACACATCCAACGTATTGATCGGAGGGGACAGCCTTAGGAAGACTTGGTCGTATTTGTCCTCCCCTTGACGTGACAAATGCTCATGTCTGGTTGAGTTGCCATGTGGAAAAGGGTCTTCACCACATCTTCCACGTCGCTGCCTTTTTGTTCATGTAGTTTTTATTTTTTTTTTGTATGCCATTTCCAATTTTCCGCTGTCGCCACGCCCACCGTGTAGATGAATAAGAAGGACTGGCTCAACAATCTGCGTAATTGCATTCTCTGAGAGAGCGAGGAAAGTAGCTCAATAACAACTTTCGGGTCCGTGTGCTTTTACTACGACGCTCGAGTCCGGACGGGTTAATCCTGGACTCAGCCCCAGTAGTAACCTAAGCACTCTGTACATTACGCTGTGATTCAGGCACATTGCGCTCCCTAGGAAACCCTCAGGGGGGAGACAAAACATTGTTCTCTTTTATCCACAAGCAGGTTACGTCCTCAAAAGGTATCCCTGCGATCTCGCAGATGTGTGCTTTCTGCCTGGATGCCTGATAAAATGTTTGGCCGGGACAAAACAAACATTTAAATTCAATACGTGGATACACGGACCGCGCTGCTCTTCTACCTCTTCTGTTGAAACGACGGGCGCAGTCTGTGGAACTATTGGATTTTAAACGGTGCTTTAGCCTTGAGCAAACATGTTAGCTTTCCCGGCAGACAGAAGGCCTCTGCTGGGTCACGCTATCTAAAGCTAATGGGGCTA
Source organism: Gadopsis marmoratus (assembly GCA_036023855.1). NCBI lineage: Eukaryota > Metazoa > Chordata > Actinopteri > Centrarchiformes > Percichthyidae > Gadopsis > Gadopsis marmoratus. Next base: position 2,024 of record JAVQJF010123937.1, on the reverse strand, counting down.
GCCTAGCAAGCACCCTAGCAAGGGGAATTAGCTAGCCTTCTAAAATTATAAAAATGCCTACCAACACATCTAATACTCACAAATTAACATTTTGTACTTAAACAGGAATGTAAAAGGAACAATGTGCGTGTTCAGGGTGTTACGTGGGGTAACTAGCTAACCATATTAGCTCCTATAGCTGGAAATGCTGCATAGACGTACTGATCAGACCCATGAACTGTTTTGAGTTTGTGAAGAACCAACATCTCACTCATCCTAAAATCAAACATTGTCATGCTTACATTTCTGTTCACTTGTAAGCTTCAGCGGTGCCGCAAGGCATATTTTTACATTTTAAAAGGCCATCTTAGCTTAGTCTCCTTCCGCCGCCAGTCTTGATGCTAACCTAGCTAAACACGCTGCAGCTGAGTGCTTAACGCACAGAAATGACATCGATATTGACGTTCACCGTCTCATAATTGAGGCAATTAAGAATATTTCCCAAACGTCTTGGGACGTGCGGACTTGACTTTATCTCTGAGCAAAACCAGTTCGCGTAATCGACGATGTCAGTGATGCTGGCGTCTTTAGGCATGGACTTTGATTGACCTCTTCATTCATTCAAGATACAGATATGTTTTTCCTTAAACCGCAGGGAGGCTGTGAATACAAGATCCTCCGCTCTCATTTGTGGTTTATGAGGTTGCCTGGACCCTCTGGCCCACCAGCGCAAGCGCACACACATTCCTTGACACATCCCACACCAGCCTGGACCCGATGGACACGCTACACCTCCATAAAAGCCATACCTCCATTTATCACCCAGCCTTCATACCTCCTCCTCCTGCACTTGCCCCGCTCTTTTGTCCTCTGTTTGCCCTGCCTCTACAGCTCCTCTTGTTTGCGGCAATTACAGCAACGGGTGAAGTTTGAGCCGCCTGGCTGGCACCGCTAATCTTCGCATTGTCCCTTTCATTAGGCCAGCTCCCACTCACAATGCAGCACCACTGACCCGCTCCCTTCTTTCTAAAAGCGCCGCAGGAACACAATGTGATCGGGGGCCGTGATTGCATGTGAACGGGCCAGGGCGAACACTTTGATCTGATATTTACTCCTCCCGAGCTTTTTTTGTTCAATTTTCTTCTTCCTCGTCGTTAGAATAAAAAGAGAGGTGAATGAATAAAAGTGAGACAAAGTGACAAGTGCATCAAAACCTTCCCTCGTGGCTCTTTCTCTTTGTGCATCTGTGTGTTGTTGCACTGCTGCGAGGCTTAGAACACCGAGAGCAGTCGACCCCTGCTCTTTATCCAGGCCTCTGGCCCAGAATATTTGGATTAAGAACAAATGAGGAGAGAGCCATTCAGGCCTGCTCGATGCAGCGAGGGGCTCGAGAAAGGGATTAAGGTGGGATTTTAAATAATGCCGAAAGACGAGGGGGTCCGGAAAAAAAGGACAGGGAAACCTAGTAAGACACGAGGGGCGGAGAGGGCGAAATAATGAACGGGATGTGAGCGCAGTGCCAGAGAGAGGGAAAGTGTTGTGCAACAACAATTCATTGTCTGGGGCGGAAGCTCCCAGGGAGGCTGTATGGTCTCTTTATAGAGAGATGGACTCTGTTTAGAGTGAGAGAAGAAAAGGAGCTCCCTCGTAGTTCATGTCAGTGTCTACTTTTCAACAGAGCGGAGAAAAGCGAAAAAAAGAAAGTGTCTGAAGTAGGTGTTTTTGAACTTGACCTGCCTTTTTTAATAGCAGCAGCGGAGGTGTCGGCACCAGCTACTGGGCCAAACCTTTTTTTTATTTATTTATTTATTTTGGCTCTGGCAACGCAGATGGGAGTGGGGTTCAGCTGTTTAGATGAACACCAGGCCGAGATGGTATTAAGAGCAGGATGGACGGATGGATGACTGGCAAAGAGGGATTTTCTACTGTAAATCCCCTTTTTAATTGAACTTAGTGTTACTTTTTTAATTACTCTTTCTCTCTTCTGGGTGAAATGAAGCGTCTCTTTTGCATGAGAGATGAAAGGATGCCAGTTCAGCTCTCTG
>JAVQJF010123918.1:0-28694 GCA_036023855.1 Gadopsis marmoratus | reverse complement strand
CAAGTCTATATTTGAATTCTTCTGAGAGTAAAAGAATCAAGTGCTTGTACCAACCGGTCAGTCTGTACATAGAGAGTTGGCTTGGACTTGCTCTATATTAACAAGTGCTATGAGATAACTCTGTTATGATATAGCGCTATATAAATAAAATTGAATTGAATTGTAACCTTCCACACTCTCCTAACTAATAAAGGAGAGAGAGAAAGAGAGATCCATATCCTGTCCTATCATCAAGAAAAAAACATCCAACATTGTCTAAAGATTTGCACTGTGGAACTAAGAATAATCAAAATGGTCAAATAACGATCGCATAGTAAGGGCTATGTTTATGGTGCCAGTGCATTTGTCTCTTTGAATTTGACCTAATTTTAGGTTCTTTCAAGATGCAGTGGGTGGAGTGCAGAGACATTACAGGGGCAACACATGACCAGGGGGGAAATTAGAAGCTAATAATATTACATTATTGCTGCAATGCATTGCAAAAATAGCTGGAACCGAGTCATCGTTTATGTTCTTGCTTCCACTTATGCTTTTGACAGGTCAAAATGTCTGCTAGGAAAAATGTCTATGAATTTATTTGGAAACGATAAAGAAATTAGTGCTTTGATGCTGACAAGGCTATGAAGATCTGGATAATAGCTAAATCTATTAAGAAAACAAAACACTGTGAAGTACACTATGGAAGTCCTATTGACAATTAAACAGGTTGTGCTAATGAAGAAAACACTTCAGTCAAATCAAAAATATAAAGAAGAATATCTTCTCAGTTTAACTAACTGGTATTTTTTATTTGCCCACCAGAAATGTGAAACATTCTTCAAGAGAAACCTGCAGTTCATGTTCCTTGACAAGGTTATTTAAATGACATTGAACTTTGCTCTTTTTGATTTGTTTCCACTGTTTCATTGACCACTACACTGTGACACAAATTACACAATGAACATTTTAGCATCAGAAAAACATTACTAATAGAACAAACCACCATTAGAAAAAAGTCCAGTAACTGCTGCAGGGAAATTAGATAATTTCCTTACAGCAATTACCAAAATCCTTATGAGACGAGGAACAACATCTCTTAAATGAATGCAGCTTTTAATTAAGAGGCATTAATCATACCATCGTTATAAAGAGGCTAGCAGTTACAAAGTGTGTCACATTCTGATTTGATTAAATTATTCTGTGTTTTGCTGTTTATATATTACCTACAGTAAATAATCGGTAAATACTAGAAATGAATAGTGTGCTTGTGATTTATGGTCTCGCATTGTAGTCATGAGTGAAATTGCTGCGTGTGCTGAGTCAAGCAAAGTATTCATGAGGAAGTACAATCACATGTTAGATTGGAAAAGTCTTGGTAGTTCTTAAAAGTACAGAAAGCTTTGACAGCAGAGTATTAATAGCCTTGTTTTGTTGCTCATGCTTTGTTAGTATATGGAACAATATTACCATCTTTAATCAAGAGCATGCTCTTTCAGTTTGAGAGCATTCTTTATTCATTTCATGTTCAGATTTTGTAATACTCTCTCAAAACCCTGTTCTCACGCACAAATAGCACCGGCTTGCACTTGGATTTGCTCTGCTTCTGCTCAGAATGGATGCTTGCACTTGGATGTGTTGTTGCTTGCGCAGATTTCTTCTGTGCACTTGTGGAATTTCTGCTCTTGGATATTTGCTGTGCGCTTGGATTTCTTTGTGCAACAACCATATCAAAATCCCCCAACCAATAGAATGCCAGCTGTAGTGTCAATCAATGAATTTATTGTTCGCTTCACTTCTTACAGTGTCCTGCACTAACTGGGTTCATCCACTCTTGCTCTCCATGACTTTGTTTATATTAGTTCCCTCTGAGCTTAAACTGAACATACTCATGCTGAAAAGTGCTCTAATTTCAGTATCGGCTAGCTTACACAGTTAATGTTAGCATTAAGTCATTATGGAAGAGGATTAGGGCCACATGTGTGAGTTCTGACTTTGTTGTGGAGAAGAAGAGAGGGGTTGCAGGGATGTAGATATTAAGTCTTACTGTCTGTTCCGCTCTCCGGAGCGGAAGGTGGTGGTAATGCACCTGGATGCCAACCGCCGTAAAACTCGGAAAAAGAAGACGACGACTTTATTTGTTTTGTTTTTTTGGAATAATGCGATTAAAGTCAGAACTCCAAAAAAAAATTCACATGTGGCCCGAATCCTATTGTTGGAGGGATGTAGGTGGAGAACTGGGAGACCTGAGTAGATAGAGGGAGGTAGATCCACTCTCCGGAGTGGAAGGTTGTGCTAATGCACCAAATGGATGCCAACTGACACTAGACGACGAAGAAGAAGAAAATACAGCTTATTAAATAGTAAACGCAGACTTAAAAGGTGAAAACACAAAAGATTTGACAAAATAAGTGAGTAATGTTGTGAATGACAGACTCAAGAAAAGAGTAGTACATTTTACTGAACAGGAACTGAAGAACTGAGTCACTAACACGATTTGGCTATGCCATCACTACTCTCCTGAGTAATGAAGGTGATTTTCCCCTCACCGGCCACCGTCAGTGTGCTATACAGCTACTATTACATGTAGCTGTGATCGTAAAATCAACAGTACGGGTGCTGGAATTGGCATATAATAAGTATTATAGTACAAGAAAAAATCTCCGCAATCAACAACATATCCAAGTGCAAGCATCCATTTTGAGCAGAAGCAGAGCAAATCCAAGTGCAAGCAGGTGCTATTTGTGCATGAGAACAGGGTTTTGAGAGAGTATTACAAAATCTGAACGTGAAATTAATAAAGTATGCTCTCAAACCGAAAGAGCATGCTCATGATTAAAGCTAGTAATATCACTCCATATTACTGTATCATGGTGATTTGGGAGGTGAGAGAGTCAGTAATTGTCTATGCTAGGAAATTAATTATTTAGAGAACTGCATCAATTTTACGTTGTCAAAACTATACTTCTAAGCCTTTCTGCCGTTCACACAAAAATGACCAAAACATCAACCCATTGTACATTTACAATCCTGAATATAATATAATATTCTGACTGTCATGTCTTTGAAAAATGTCGTATCGTTCATCTATCCTCCCATCTGCATGGTTCATTATGTTAAAACCATGAAAGTGTCACATTTGTGTAGTTGTATTGTGTAGGTCATACTTTTGCTGTTGAGAAATGTTTGTCAGGTCGAAACACATTTAAAACAACTGCTCATGTATTGACTAACACTGGAACACAGTTCAGCTTGATGTATAACTTTTGGACACGGTACATTTGCCTAGTTTGACTTTCTTTTTCCAAATGTTCTCAAACATATTAAGCATATTGGTATCCTGGTAACTGTGGAAGGAGCCAGCATTCCTTGCTTCTCCTATGACTGTCTAGATCTGGCATATTTAAGAGCATTCTGATTGGATAGCATGTCTTTACAGAATAAGCTAGTACTTGGCTGAAGTTGCTGTCCACATTATGACAGAATTAGACCTAATGTATTCGATTGACTCCTTCTGTTCACTAGAATTCAACATAAAGAGCCTGGGACTCCATTTGTGTTACTAAAGTTTGTTCCCAGCAGCAGTTTTGATTTTCTCTCCACTGAGATTTTTGTTGTCCTTGAGGGCTGTGTGTCTTGGTGTAAGAGTTTTTTTTTTTTTCCTCAGTCAGCTGGATAGCTTTTTCAGCAGGACAAACCATGTGACATTCAACCAGCATTGTGGGTTTTTTTTTTTTTTTTACAGCATGCTGTAGTGGTAACTATAGCGGGCTAGGTTAGCTGTGCTGGCTTGCCCAGAGATAAATCAAAAGAGGAAACAGTTTTCCCACTGAATTTCTGTAATGATATGCGTGTGGTGTTTGTGTTATGGAGGGCGGTATTCTTTTGCCGATTTTCAGATTGGCTAAAGAAAAGACAAGGAGAAGATGTTGAAAAGGTTGCATCATTTATTGACTTTCAGTGAAATTGTATTGTCATGACATATTCATGTTTAAATTATGCAAAATGTTATCTGAATAAATATTCAAACTAAATGTCCTTTAATGCCCAACTTCTGAAATGGAGCTGCTCAGTAACCAACAGATCAGACTGGTTATACTGGGCAGCTTCCAGGCGTGACTGTGCGTATAATCTGTATATAATAAACAACACATTGAACATGCACATAAGGCACGTTTGACATCAAGCCATGATTTCACATAAGACAAATTTGAGTTTGTAAAGCAGCTGAATGCTGTGTGAGACAAGTGAAAGAAGTTTTTTATTTTTTTTATTTTTTACACCCCATCCTGGCTCTGATCTATCTGTGTTTATTTAGAGAACAAAGGATGCTGTGGGCCTGCAAGCTTGATTATGTAACTGTCAGTCACTAATAGACGTTAGACAGACAGTAAATGTCACAACCGTGACATTATTTCAGTAATTGTTACTTAAAAAAAAAAAGCTGATGCGACAAAAGTACAAAACACGCAATCAAAACCCATTAAACAAAACACTGACAACAGCACATGTACATCAGAGCAGTGTCGTCCATATAACACAGTAAACAGGGCGTTAGCAAACACTGCACATTTGCATGAAATCTAATATAACCATCATGCACCAGTGACAATTCTCTTTTCAAACGTACGCACAGTTGAATTTGCGCTATAACATACAAAATGCACAATATGCGCACACACTCGGGAATATGAGTGTGGTATAGACCTTTGCATGTGTACACAATACTAATCCTAGATGCATGCTACATGAATTAATTAGCAATATTGATGCATCCAATTTAGAGTACACAGTAACATTTGTGTGTAAATTGATCACCCGATGCAGCGCACCGCTCATTACTCTGTGTATGTGCTCTCTTTAGCCAGTGTGGTGTTGAATGCCACCAAGTGAGGCATCAGTTGTCTGGAGCCCTGCCCATGTATTTTACCAGTTGTTAAATATGTCTGTGGGATGGGGAAACCTATGTGTAAGTCCAAACAAGATCATAGGACATTGTTACAGCACCGGGGTCACCCTTAAGTTAACCTAATATTTATTATTCAAGTAGAACAAGCAATGCGCCCTGCAAAAGGGGAGACATTGGTTGGCTCCGGTCAGGCCAATGCAGAGAGCTGTTCTACAGCCCTGCAGCCTTTTTCCAGGCTATGAATCGCACGCAGCATTATATTGTTGCCTCCGTTTGTAGTGTGTGTATTGTGGCTGGATGAAGAAAAGATAAGGTGTGATTTACATCCATCATGTTTTAGATTTGGATTTGTGTCACAAGATCAAATTTGTGCTGAGGTTATATCCTCTCCTGTCAAAGTCTGGCCATTGTCTTTCTCACTGGTATCTTCAAACTCACATCAGCTGAGCAAATGGACTCTTCTTCATCTTGTGCCAGATCAATGCGTTTCATCTTGTCCTTGCTAACACCTCTGGCTGTCTGTCTTTCTCTACCCCTCACCCCTTCTGCCCATCTAGGTGCCCATGTGCTGGTTCCTAAGGCCCATCCATTACTGCAGATGAATCTTCATCTGCTTTGGCATAGCTCAGCACCCAGATAGTCCCCATCCCCTTTGCGTGGGTGATAAGGGACTACATTAACCAGGATGCCCTCCTCTGTAAGGGCAGGGAGCCTGAAGGATCCAGACGTGGCTGAGCTTTTCTTCAAAGAAGACCCAGAGAAGCTTTTTTCTGACCTCCGGGAGATTGGCCATGGCAGTTTTGGCGCGGTCTACTTTGTACGGGAACTACATCTTTACACCAACTCATACAAAATATAAATGCACTTGAACTTATATGTGGACAGATGTTATAGATGTTAATCAGTTAAATACAGGACAGGTGTTCTGAATCAACTTTGTTCAGTAAATACAGATTCTCCACAGTGCCATGGTGGAGTTTTGTCTCTATTTTTCCTTTCTTTGAATAAAACTGTAACTCAAGGCTACTTGACTTGCCAATTAAAGTTAACAACTAAATTGAATACAGCTTATATTTTGTTTCAGTACATCAGTGGTCTTACAATGTACCAGAGTTTGTCTCCCAATTATTAAAAAGTGAAGCTATTTGATCCTCAATAAAGCACAGAAACAATTTGGACAAACTTACTTTTACCAGGCAATGGTGGGGTTTAATAGCACCAAGGTACAGCGGAGTGATGGGACTCACCCTAGCTTTCTGATCTGACTTTTTGTTCTTAAACGCTGCACTCAGTGTGGTTTAAAAAAAAAAAAAAAAAAGGTACAAGAAGTCTTGAAAAACGGAATCCTCGATGAGAATTAGATGTACTGTATGTTATGTTATGGTTGAAATGTGTACTGACAATATATGTTACTGACAATTTGTGTTTCCCAGGCACGGGATGTGCGCACGAACGAGGTGGTGGCAATTAAAAAGATGTCCTACAGTGGCAAACAGTCTAATGAGGTGAGACAAGATTGATTATGTTTATCTAACAGTACAGACCTTGACCATAAACATTTTCACATGGCACAGGATGTACTCTTAGTATATCTACTTTGAATCATTGGTGCTCCTAGTCATGTATCAATGTGAAACCTGGCTTATTTAACCATAGTCTGGCCTGGTTTGGTCAATATAGAGGATGAAGAAACGAGCCTCGAGCAAGGCAATTTAGAGAACCGACAAGTCAGCAGCACTGCAGCATTCTGTTGTGGTAAATAGGCAGCCATCATTACTATTGAATGAAATACTTACATGGGCTTTTTTTCCCCCTTCTGCTCCAACATACTTCTGTATTTCAATTAATTGACCTTTTTTTAAAAATAAAACATTAATAAATATTTATATTTTGGTTTGTAAATGTACCATGTGCACTTCCAATACACCTCACAACAATGTAGCTGCTCTTTGTGTTATACTTTACATTCTAACAGTACAAGATCTTGATTTATATCTTTGTTATATAACAAATATTTGCAACAAATTATGAATGCTTATAACAGCAATGTATATTGTGTCAAATATTAATCCTGCAAGGTTTGTACAAAGTCTTGAGCGTTTGGAAAATTAGTTTTAACCAGTATGTTTTCAAGGTTAGGAATATGCTTGAATTCAAATATACTCCTTGAAAAATGCATGATTTTCAACATAATCTGGTGTTTACAATCACTAATGTAAACAAAACATTTTTTTTTTTAAATTAAACGATTCCCTCATCATATTGGTTTGTTGTCTCGTGGCATTTATAGTAACAATTTTGATGTGATGGCAAACGGCTTCAAGAGTCTGGAAATGTTTAAGTACCTTGAAAGTATTTGAAAAGTGCATTGTATCAGTTTTCTAGATGCCTCATCCCTCTGGTTGTCTTTAAGTCATATCAGGTAGTCCAAGGCCAAATAAAGAGCTGCTGGACTACAGTATTAATGTTGGGTTTCATTGTGATTCTGTTTTAAAATCACTGGACTTTAACCAAGCACAAAGTCGTCCCTGTCTGCTCACTTTTCCCTGGTGTTGTCCCAGCAGATACAGTTCGCTCTCCTCATGATTTCAGATTGGCTATAATCACATTACACAAACTGTGAAGACAACCACCATTGTCCTATTTCCGCTGAAAGACCATCTTCTGCACACACACAAACACACATTCACCTTTAGTACAGAAAGCCAAGAAATGCATTGCCTGTTTTTATTTTTAAGTATTTTCTATCCCCAACAGAAATGGCAGGACATTATAAAGGAGGTGAAGTTCCTCCAGAGGATCCGGCACCCCAACAGTATAGAATACAAAGGCTGTTACCTCCGTGAGCACACAGCATGGGTAAGTCACCTCTTTAGATAAAATGTGTACGTGCCTGCATGTGTTGACACATTGTTATTCCTGACTTTTATCTCTTGTCTCTAGCTGGTGATGGAGTACTGTCTCGGCTCAGCCTCCGATCTGCTAGAAGGTGAGCAGGTGTTCCACGTTTTGTTGCGTCAAAGAGATTTCCACAAGAGATGAGATGTGGGACTGGCTTTCTGATCTCAATCAGCTGATGCAAAATGTTCCTCAAACTGTCTTTCCTCTTTCAGTTCATAAAAAACCTTTACAAGAAGTAGAGATTGCTGCCATTACACATGGTGCTCTGCAGGGGCTTGCCTACCTTCATTCCCACAATATGATTCACAGGTGAGTCAATTCTTTATTTATTTACATGACCTGTATTGTGTTTTATAAGAAGCTTCTGTAAACAGTACATCCCCCTACTCACTCACTCACACTCACACTGTATGTTTTCTCTCAGGGATGTGAAGGCAGGTAACATTCTGCTGACTGAACCAGGGCTGGTCAAACTGGCAGACTTTGGCTCTGCCTCCATTGCCTCACCCGCCAACTCCTTTGTGGGAACGCCATATTGGTAAGTGAAAACGGACAGAATTGAAGGTATTTTTTGTGTATGCTGAGCTGACCAAAATGTTGACTTTATTAACAGTCTCTAATTAAGATTAAAGAAGCATCGATTCGGGAAGTGGCTTTGACTGTAAAAAGTATTTTCCTGTATTTGCATATTCTCACACAAGTTAAAAGGTGTGCCGATGCATTCAAATGTTTTGCTGCTGTGATTGTTGGGGACAGGGCATGCTCAATATTGAGACATCACCTTCAGAGTGATATACTCTATTTAGAGAAAATGGAAGGTGGTACAGTTAAGGGTGTCACGTTTTGGTTTTATTGTATTGCGATATTTATTACAAGACTCCATTCAATACTGCACAATCAATCGCAATGTGTCTTGTGAACAATGCAGAGCTGTGATAAGTTCATCTGTCACTGTATCTTGGAGGGTTTGTTATTTATTCTGAAGAGAAACTACTTAGATGAGTCATAAAAAACACATTATTTAATAACAAAGAATAATGCGACGATGCGTTTTTATTTTGGAGATCTATAGCTAAACAAAGGAACAGGGGTAAATGGGACTGAACGTTTTATTTATTTATATATAACCTTTTAATTTGTCCCACCCCCACATTATTTTTCTCCTCCACTTCATCCAGGATGGCCCCGGAGGTGATTCTAGCTATGGACGAGGGCCAGTATGATGGGAAGGTGGATATCTGGTCTTTAGGGATCACATGTATAGAATTAGGTAGGTGACAGTATGTGTGTCTATTAAAATGTAACTGCAGCAGAAAGAATAGTTCTCTGTAAAAATGAGTGTAAACTTAGTACAGAGTGTACACAATCTGTGCATCTCCAAATAGCTCACAATGTCACCAAATCACGGCCCTACCATCCGTTCTAAACACAGGATTTGCTGTCACTGCCAAACCGATTGGCATGTCTTTGAATACAAGGACTAATGCCTGTAACTACATCTACTTAAGTAATGTTTGTGTTTTTTGATGGATTTGGTTTGATTTAAGGATCAGTTCAATCACTCATGTGTATGAATTTCTCAGTAAAACATGGCTATATTTTCAGTTATGATCAGTTGAGAAAGACAAAAGATTTTTCATCTGAAACTTTAACCATCTCAATAAAGTATGTGAACAAACCTGGAATTGAATAAGAAGGAATACATACTGAGTGTTGTTGTTTCTGTTCCAGCGGAGAGGAAGCCTCCCTTGTTTAACATGAATGCAATGAGTGCCTTATACCACATAGCGCAGAATGAGAGCCCCACACTGCAATCCAGTGAATGGTGAGGTGCTACACCACACACGCGCACACAAATATAAATTGTTAAATCTATAACTAACTGCACATAGTTGCAACAATAGCAGATTTAGCGCAAAGATGGCATTGGAGGTTATTGCAGAAGAAACTCCAAAATGCACCAGCCACAAGAGTATGATTTCTATGAGTGAAAATGCAAACATGGAGTGAATTGCTTTGCGTCCAGTTCACAGCTCTTTTTTTTTTTGAATGGGCATTATTGTAACTATGTTCTATGTTTAACACCTAATTTGATGCAGTTTCCTTTTAAAGGCTATCGGTACAGGTGTCTGTTTTGTGTTGACCCTTTACCATGTCATCTTTGTTCCAGGACGGATTACTTTATAAACTTTATCGAGTCTTGCCTTCAGAAAATCCCCCAGGACCGACCACACTCTGATGACATGCTGGGTGTAAGTGCACGCACATACTGTACTCTACTACCCAGAGGACGGGGGTCAGTGTGTTAAGATGGGAGACTGACAAAGCCCCCTGATGATAAATCTCTGTGATGTTTGCGCTCTGTTCTGTCCCATAAGATTCTGTTTTGATTCACTAATCCTCCACGTCCAGATACACACCGACACACACACAACCAGAACATGGACAGACACACGCTCAGGTTTTATAGAAAGAACACGGATGCAATTACTGTAGAGGTGTGACTTATGCATCCTTCGTTAAGTAACTGAGCAGCTGTCACTTTGCCCATTAGTGGACTCACTGTTGCTAATGGAAGTTGTCCTTGGGGTGTGGAAGCATTGCACACTCTTTTTCCGAAAACAGCACTTGTTCTTAAACAAAATTAAAGTGTTACAGCGTTCTTTTTTTAACTGCTTCTCAATGTGGTCTTCAACTTTACCTTCTGCATGGAGAATGACACTTAATCTTAAAAACGAATTATTCTGTTTGTCAACCTGGATTTTTTTTTCTCATACATTTGTCATATTTTGGTTTGTCAACATCTGTATGACTCAATATACTGCACAGGAATTTCCAGTTACAGATGAACATCTGATGAAAGATGAACATATCAGTAATGGTTTTAGTGTTGAGAACAGCTTTGTCTTTCGCACTCTCTTCTTCTTCTTTTGAGACTTCTTTATTCATGAAATTCTGTCATTTCCTTCCCGTCTACCTCCCCTCCAGCATGCGTTTCTGCAGCGTGAACGTCCAGACTCCGTGCTGATGGATCTTATTCAGAGGACCAAGGATGCAGTGCGAGAGCTGGACAACCTGCAGTACCGCAAGATGAAGAAGATCCTCCTGCAGGAGGCCCACAACGGACCCACAGTAGAAGCCCAGGAAGGAGAAGAGGTGTGTGTTTGTGTTTACAAATCTAACTATAGCAACAGTGCTAGAATAAATTGTGTGGGGTTTTTTTTTTTTAAGCACAGAAACACATTTACCTCTTTCGAGGCATTTCACCATGCAGAGACAATAACCACGCATGCATCGGGTTATATGAATGTCTCTGTCTGTCTGTCTGTCTGTCCGTGTTTTTCGTGTTCCCCCTCTCTCCCTTGCTGTCTTCTCTCTTTGCTGTTTCCGCTCCGTCTCCAGGAACTGGAGCCGGGCGGAGGTCGGACAGGAACGGTGAACAGTGTCGGCAGTAATCAGTCCATCCCCAGCATGTCCATCAGTGCCAGCTCCCAGAGCAGCTCTGTCAACAGTCTGAATGAAGCGGCCCAGGATAGCCGCAGCGAGCTGGACCTGATGGAAGGAGACCACACAGTCATGTCCAATAGCTCCGTCATACACCTCAAACCGGTGGGTAAAGTGACACAGACACGCACCTATTTAGAGGAAGCTGGTAGGATTTTTGTCATTATTGATTAAAGGGTCACTACACCGATTTTACGCATGAAGATCAGTTTAAAATAACATCTCCTGTAGCTCAGATGAGAGCTTTGTCTAATCTCAATTGGCATCAATTTATAACAGAAACCCTGTATTGCAAATTGGTAATGTTAAGTTTGAAAGACGTCGGTCATTCAGGGAAGCTCTAATGAAAAACGCTATTGAGTTGCATTATGGGAAAAATAGGATCCAGTTTGACCCATACTATGGACTAAAAGTCAGGACATCTCGGCATCTCTTGCAAGTCCCCCAACTTTATGCAAGTGCAATACAAACTCACTGGAGTACCTCTTTAATTGAATTTATTTGTTATTTTCTTCAGATTAATTGTTTTGTCTAATATAAAAATGGCGAAAAAGTATTTTCAAATAGCTTGTTTTGTGTGACCGACAACCCAAAACCAAATTCAGATGTGTATCCAATTTAATTGAGTGATACAAAACTGAGAATCAGCAAACCGTCACATTTAAGAAGCTGAAACCAGGGAATGTTTGGCATTTTTGCTTTATAGTATATTTTAACAATGAATCAGTTATCAAATTTTGTCAATTATTAGAAGAATTCAGAACTAATATTAGGACACCTGCGTCATCTCTCTCCTTCTCTGTACTCGTGCTCGCCTTCATGTCAGTCTGTACATGTGCGGTACATTAACACAACACATACAGTTGTAAGTTAGCCAGAGCTGCGCAGCATCAGCCTCGTACCAAGGAGCTTGTTTTTGACCATAAGCATTGATGGATTAGGAGGTTCAGTTTATTTTGAGTGACCTAGTCCTTTACAAACACTGATGCTGTTTGGTGAACTGGTTTGTTCAGCTGCATTTTGGTAGATGGATGTGTCAAATTAAAGAGGAGCTTTCTCACAGCAGTTTGAGACACTGATGCTGAATTAAACGAAGCACTGTATTTCTCGATTGGTGTACAGGGTTGTTTCTGATTATTTTCTGTCTTGATCTCATTCTCGTTTTATTCCAAACCTTCCCATGACCCTAAAGCCTCCTATTTTGTATGTGTGCTGTTAAATATCGTAACAAAACAACATGTCAATTTTGCTGTTTCATGTCTCCAGGAGGAAGAGGAGAGTTTCTGTGGGGAGCAGGCAGCCACCAGTCAACCCTCTGAGCCACAGCCAACACCAGCTCTGGCCCCGAGGAAGCACTACCGCAACAGAGAGCACTTTGCCACCATACGCACAGCATCACTTGTGAGAACACACTTGCTTACTCCTCCATGCATCTCACTTACTAATGTAATTTATCAGTGGCTGTGTAACAGAAAGGGAAATATTCAAATAATCTGAATCTGAATGGACTTCTCCTGATTCTCTCCTGCGTCCACATCTTGCAGGTGACCCGTGAGATGCAGGAACATGAGCAGGACTCGGAGCTGCGGGAGCAGATGTCGGGATACAAACGCATGAGGCGGCAACATCAGAAGCACCTGATGGCCCTGGAGAACAAACTGAAAGGGGAGATGGATGAGCACAGGCTGAGGCTTGACAAAGAGCTGGAGAGTCAGAGGAACAACTTCACCCAGGAGATGGAGAAGCTGCTCAAAAAACACCAGGCGGCCCTGGACAAAGACGTATGTAGACGAACCGTTTTAAGAAAAACACAGTGGCTACTGATACTGTATATACTTGGTACTGAACTATTCAACTATTCCTGTTTTTCAAAACATGTTCCTACAACTGAAGCAAATCCTTTTTTGTCTCTTACTCAATGTTTCATGTTTGGTTTAGCTGAAGACTTTTACCAACGATGAGAAGAAGTTCCAGCAGCACATCCAGGTACAGCAGAAGAAGGAGCTCAGCAGCTTCCTAGAGTCACAGAAGCGGGAGTATAAACTACGCAAGGAGCAGCTCAAAGAGGTAGTAACACACTTCAACTGCAAACATCTCAACCACAACCGGTGATGATTTTTGTCCATGACCAACAAAATCAATTATATATTAAATATACACTTGGACTTCTTTAATGTGTATTGAGGTAAAGACCTAATGCACTATATATATACACAATATAAACAAATATACAAAACACTTGAAAATGTCTTTAGGCAAGCAGAACTCTGCATTTACTACACATGTATAGCTATATAATTTGTCTTTTTTTTTGGTTAGGATTGTTTATTTCTGTGTTCTTGTGACGATTGTGATGGGCCCGATTTACTATTGGTGGGAAGAGTTCGAGGTCACTATTAATTGATTATATTTTGAGTTATCATTAATATGATGTGTATAATATAATATATGTATCCTAAACTAAATTGCAAAAATACCCATCACAGTTTCTTAAAGCCCAGCATGATGTCTTCATTCAGATGTCTTGTTTTGTCTCAGTCAGTCCAAAATCTGAAGATATTCATATTTTCTTATTACTTAAGACACAGAAAAGCAGCAAATCCCCACAACTGAGTGGCTAGAACCAGAGGATATGTGGCATTTTTTCCTGAAAAAATGTTTTAAACGGTTATCTAATTAGTTTCAGATGAATTTTCTGTCAATTGACTCGTCATTTAGTTGACAAGTTGTTTTAGCTCTACTCAATATAATCATTGACACCAGACATCTAGCCAACACACTGAGGAAGGCAGAGCTTGAAGCACCCATGCATTTAATTCGACTGTCGCAGAACAAAATAAAAAAGAACATTTGTGAGTGCTCATCTGACCCGCTTTTGTATTTCTAAATGTCAATATGCTAAATGCTGACCAACTGTAATATCCATAAATCCCAGTAAGGACAAAGCCCTGACATACTGAAATAAAACGAAATAACACCTGTGTGGCAGGAACTGAGCGAGAACCAGTCAACTCCCAAGAAAGAGAAGCAGGAGTGGCTGTCCAAGCAGAAAGAGAACATCCAGCACTTCCAGGTCAGGATCTTGCAGACAGTTATATACTTGCAAAGACCAGATGATGGTTTTCCACGGGGCTGGCAATGCACTCACACAGTCAATAGAATCTGTGACATTGTCAGAACTTGAATTCCCAGCCAAGTACTAACCTGCCAAAACATTATTTCCAATATATACTTCATATTCAGTACAGTAAATCATTGTAATGCCATGTGGTGTCAATTCCCAGGCGGAGGAGGAGGCCAACCTGCTGAGGAGACAGAGGCAGTACCTGGAGCTGGAGTGTCGGCGGTTCAAACGCAGGATCCTCATTGCCAGACACAATGTGGAGCAGGACCTGGCCAGAGAGGTACTTGGTCACACAGAGAGAACCAGCCACCACCCACTTTTATTTGACTGCTGTCACCCAACATTTTGTATTTATTTATTTATTTTCAGGAGCTGAACAAACGGCAGACACAGAAGGACCTGGAGCATGCCATGCTTCTCAGGCATCACGAGTCAATGCAGGAGCTGGAGTTCAGGCACCTGGGGACAATCCAGAAGGCGCGGGCGGAGCTGATCCGGACCCAGCACCAGACGGAGCTTACCAACCAGCTGGAATACAATAAGAGGAGGGAGAGAGAGCTGAGGCGCAAGCATGTGATGGAGGTCCGACAGCAGCCCAAAAGCCTCAAGGTACATAGACTCATGGAGGGGTTCTGTAACTGACCCTACTACAAACCACATACACTTATAGTGGTTAAGCTCCCCCACTCCACATCTTCAGTTCTTTTGCCTCTGTCTTCTTCAGTCTAAGGAGCTTCAGATTAAGAAGCAGTTCCAGGAGACTTGTAAAACCCAGACCAGGCAGTACAAGGCCCTCAGGAACCATCTGCTGGAGACCACACCCAAGTCTGACCACAAGGCCGTGCTCAAGAGGCTGAAAGAGGAGCAGACCAGGAAGCTGGCCATCTTGGCCGAGCAGTACGACCACTCCATCAACGAAATGCTCTCTACGCAGGCTGTGAGTACCTGAAGAGAAGGCCTAAAAAGTTTATGAAGCATAAAGTAAAAATGTCCTCATTTAGTAAACGTATTTTTGTTTAGGGCTGGGCATTGCTTGATTCTCAGTACCTATGATGCTCAATACCAAATTATACATTGTCAATACCTCATATGTTTTTCTACAACACTCTTTTATAGCAAAATAAGCTAAACATTTCAAATGCATCAGTTTAATTTTGTCTAAAACACAAAGCAGCTGTGCAAGAACATAATAAAATACTGTCTAAAATGAGCAACGGTGTTATTTAAATCTGAAAATATCTGATTTAAGAACTTTTAAACAAGACTAAGAATCCAACCAAGCATTTGCTGACACTTGTGACAGCACATCCCAATGTAAAGTCATGGAATTTACAAAATGAGTCCTCAAAAGTCATTAGAGAAGGCCTGTGTTAAAAAAACTATTTTTTAAACATAAAAATGTATGAATGTTATTTGTGGTCAGTAGGTCCCACATGAATGCTGTCAAATTATTAATATTTATGGATTCCTGAAAGATCTCTTGTCCTGTGTGTGACTACGATAAACAAACGTCATCATGTCAAATCACATCAAATCATGGTGCACCATCTTTTTCTCTTTATGACCTCCTTTCTTTCAGCTGCGGTTAGACGAGGCTCAAGAGGGGGAGTGTCAGGTCCTAAGGATGCAGCTGCAGCAGGAGCTGGAGCTGCTCAACGCGTACCAGAGCAAGATCAAGATGCAGACTGACGCTCAGCACGACAAGGAGAGGAGAGAGCTGGAGCAGAGGGTCTCTCTGCGGAGGGCTCTGCTGGAGCAGAAAGTAAGAGAGGCCCTGGACTTGGTGTTGTGTTGTCTACGGTCATTTGGGAGTAACAGTAGACAATAATGATGTGTTTTGAATTTTGATCACGGGACTACTTTTTGTTGACATTCACATATTGTGTCTAAAGAAACTAAAGAAGGGTTAAATGGCCTTTATCTTACAGTCTTTCCCTCTTGGGCTGTGTGCTGTTTTGTTTGGTTGTACATGGTATTTCAGTGTGTGAGTTATGCATGTTTTTGTTATTTGTTTTTCTAATTATACTTTTATTATTCTGTGTGGAAACATTGGTCTTTTTATAGCTCAGTAATATGAATTATGAAAACACTAGCTGAGTAGTTAATTTATGTTCGTTCAACCAATCAAACCAACCAAATAATGACTTGTTGTGTGTTTTGAACTCATTTGCTCTTTGTGTTTATCTCCC
The DNA here is from genome assembly GCA_036023855.1 of Gadopsis marmoratus. Taxonomy (NCBI): domain Eukaryota; kingdom Metazoa; phylum Chordata; class Actinopteri; order Centrarchiformes; family Percichthyidae; genus Gadopsis; species Gadopsis marmoratus. The sequence goes on along the minus strand of JAVQJF010123918.1, from coordinate 12,091 downwards.
CAGATTGAGGAGGAAATGCTTGCCCTGCAGAACGAGCGCCTGGAGCGAATCCGCTCACTGCTGGAGCGCCAGGCCCGAGAGATCGAGGCTTTTGACTCGGAGTCCATGCGGCTGGGCTTCAGCAACATGGTCCTCACTAACCTGGCTCCCGATTCTCAGGGAGGCTGGGGGGGAGGAGGTGGAGGAGGCCAGGGGGCTCAGGGGGGAGGCCACTGGCCCGGAGGAGGTGGGGGAGGCGGCCACCATAGTCATCATCACCACCAGGGGGGCTCCAGCTCACAGCAGCCCTGGGGTCACCCCATGCTGGCTGGGGGCCCGCCACCCTGGAGCCTCCACCACCCCGGAGGAGGGAGTCAGAGGGGGAGCGGGGGAGGCGCGGGAGGCGCGGGAGGGGTGAGAAACAGCCCACAGGCTATGAGTAGGACGTCATCAGGGGGGAGGAATGAACAGGGCATGAGCAGGAGCGCCAGCATCACCTCTCAGATCTCCAACGGATCCCACCTGTCATACACCTAGAGCGCGCACACACACACACACACACACACAAGCAACACAATAATTGTCCTATAAGTAAATTCGTGTGCACCGAGGTAACCCTGTACATGAACACACACCATGCATGCACCACACATTCTTCACATACATTCATTGCACAGTACTGCACAGTACTGAGGCTGGGTTTACCTCAGCACAGCTCCTCACCCATTACATTAGTGTACTGCTAGCATCAGTCTGTGGAAACCCAAAACTCTTGAGACTAATCCAAGATGACTGAGGGCCATTTACAGTATGCCACAGTGCAATAGTGTCATTTTTGCTTTACGTGTTTACATTTGCCATGTTAGTCTGTTGCCATAGACCCAAAGTAGTATATTCATATTATCCACCATGGAGTTTATTATCGACAGTTGTTTGTTTGCAGTTGTCTGCAGTGTGCTGTTTCATACATATGTTGTAGTAAATCTGATGCTTTCAGATGTTGTGGTAGCACAATGGTTTATGGGAGCATTTGCATTCAGTGTTAAGTTTATCGAATAACATGTAAAAAATGTTCTTGTGCAAATTCCTTCAAACCACTCGCAGCTCAAGATTTAAGCACAGACATCTTACCGGTAGAAGGTTTGAGATTATTGTTTACGTGCCATGTTGGAGGCAAATGAGAGGGCGGGAGGTAATGTAGGGGGCCGACTTAAGATTGATGAAGAACACACAGGTTCAGAACTCTGACGGGTGTAGAAGGAAAATGAGAAGAGAATGAAGGTTGCTGTAAGTGAGTACCAGTGCGTATCTCTGACTTTATAGTAGTAGGACAGGGATGGCTAAGGTGTCACATATAGCTAAAAGTATGCAATCTTTCATTCCAGCCTGAGTGACTTAACTGAGAAGCTACTCCTCCACCAGAGAGGAAATCTAACCAGTGAAATCACCTGGTGCAGTGTTTGATTGAAACAAAAGAAAACACGTACTGTCAGTCCCAAGGTGTCAAAAGGTAAGGGTGCAGTGTATGATTTGTCATTATAATTATACATGCCAACATACTGTTATGTATTTAATGAGATTGTGCCAGAGATGTCAGTGGAAGTTCAGTATAATACTGTGCGGCCAAGTAGATGCATGTGTTGCTGGAATGGAGGAGAGAGATGGGAGTGCTCAGCCTCGCTGGCTCGGCTCTTGGGTTTCCACAGGCCAATGCCCTTCGCTCACACCTGCCCAGTGAACGGTCTGAGTCTGAGGGATTCTGTAGTCCACAGCCCTCTAGACAGGGATGGGTTTTCAGCAGCACCTAACCTCCTTTTAATAGTTTCAAAACTGGTGTTCACTATTCACTTGTTTGCAGTAATTCCCTGGTCTAATTTGGCAACTGTTTAGATTTAGATTTATTATTGTCATTAGATGTTACACATTTCGTTCATGTGTAAACATGTAATGACAATAATAAATCTAAACAGTGTCAGTCGGTGAAAGCCCTTCTCTGACAAGTTGAACCGTCCTGCTGGCCTACCTCAAGTACAGCTTCACCACAGCGTGTCGTGGCTTGACAATAACTTGCTCCTTGGCACAGGCCTTTTATCCCACACCAAATGTAAATCAGACACATTTACACACAGACATACAAAAGCTATTGATATTTATTCCCCCATTTGAACAGTATGTCCCTTTTGCACACTTGGCTGATGAATGCATGTACAGGGGTCAGTTTTGTGAAAATGTTGGGACATAAATGTGTTAAAAAGAATTCTGAATTTTTGAAAAATAATAAGCAAACTTAGCAGTTGGCTGTAAATGAGCAACACACTCTGCAACATTTGTGTCAGGGGCAGCAATAACCACCTCGGTTGCCTAAAAATGTCCCTCAGTCAAGGGGCTACAGTCCTAGTGAATGAACACAGAGCGTAAAAGAGGAGCTTCAGTCGCCCTCAGTTGGTTGGTGACTGCTGAATGTCTCTTGGGGTTTGATGGGCGGTGATGCTGTGATCTCCGCTGCCATGCCCCTGCAACCTTCCCTGGTCTGACACCCCGCTCTGTCTCACCCCTGGTGACCCCCGATGTCATGTTCTGACTACCGATCTCCCCACATCCCTCCACCTCTGTTTCCTCCCCTCCTGAGTGTGTGGTCTTCACCCCCTCCCTGATTGCTTTGGGAAGCGCGCTTCAAGTGAAAAGAAAAGAAAAGAAAAGAAAAATATGTATTAATATTATTATTATTATCATATAAATCTATTAAAAAGAAATATAGAGAAATGGAGATAAAGGTGGAAGTCTTATTGTGAAATGCAGAGATTATGCATTGTATGAATTTCAAAGGTTGAATGTACAGGAAGCCTGTTAATATTGTATATTTTTAATTTGAAAATATGGACATCTAATTGACAAATCAAAGACAAATTAACTAGTTGTGATGGGGACACAGTGACGTGGTTTTTAGACCAGCGGTGTTCAGTTGAATGTTTACAGCCGCTGCGTTTTCACTGTTTAACTTGCCGCTGCGATTTCTGAGACTTGTTACAGATATTCTGTTGTGAATGATAACGACACAACTCTAGATCAGATGGCCTCGAGTAAATGGCAACGTTTTGTTTATTTTGCACATAATTTGAAATCTAGTTAGTTATATAGCAACAGCTATAGTTTACTGACATTATGATACCCAGTATAGAAGACTCAACCTGCCTGTTTTGGTTTTTCATTGTTTTTAGAAGGTTTAGAAGACTTTCAAGCTTGAAGTCAAGGTTATAACATAGAAAAAGAAAGAATTGTCTTTCAAAGATCTGTAAAATCAAACATTTGGCTGCATAAACAATAATTAGGGAACTCCAAAAATTGATTCCAAATTCTTGCACATGACAGGGAGATATATCTGTTGTTTGACATCTGCAAAGGGTTGCTCTTAGGTGTTGTGGGCGCCACAAATATTATTTGGACTTTTATTTCTGATTTATGAAACATGCACCCTGTCTTGCTGTGGTTATACACAAAGTATTTTCACACTGCTCTTAAGTATTTGCCGTTTTTAAATCTTACCACCCTGCGCTCTGAACCTTTAACCCTGCTGTTTTTCTTGGCTCAGTTCTCTAAACAGAAAAACAAAAAGCTGAATGTGGTGGTCCCACTTTTCTGTTCAGTCAGGATGCTGTTGTACCCAACATCTCTTATCACCCCCCCCCAGTTCTGTGGGGTTTTATTTCCTTTAATGCCTGAAAGGGTAATTTTATTTTCTAGATGATGTCTGCAGAGGGCCAAATGAGCGGTGGATTTTTAGACCTTCTCTTGTGTTTACTAGAACTCCCAGGTGTTTGCGAGGCAGTCGGGGCAGAGTCTAGCTTTAGACCTTGGTCACTCTGAACTGGATCAGTTGCACTGATTGCACAAGTGATTGACCAGATTAAAGAGTCTACTGTGATCCCCCTCAGTGTGCTGAGGGATGGCGGCCATTGGCTGAAAGTAGGCGGGAGGCAGTTACGTCTCTGTACAGTCTGTTATAAGTATTCCCTTCATCGCTCCTGTCATTTGGTGGATCTTGCTGTTTTATTCTCCGTAGTCCAGAGACCTGTATTAAACTGTATTAAATTGTATAAACTGTGCAAAAAGATGAATGTTGCATAGCAGAAGAGAGAAGCTATTCCTTACAAGTGATTTAAAATGTATAAAAGAAATTCAGAAACAAAGTTTAGGGATAAATGTAATATTTTGTTTGTAATTACTATTTTTTGTTGGAAGAGGGCTACTGGATAAAGAATCATCTGTAATAAAGTAATTTTAATATTTCTTTGCCCCTTACTGTTTTTGTGTGGGAGGAGCATGACAAAGTTCCTTTTTTAAATTTTTAAAAAAACAAAAACCTTTAACTTTGGTATAAATATTTGAATTTTTTATTTTGTTGGTATAAATGCATGAGTTACAAAGACCTGTACTGACTTCAAACTGCTTGTTTCAACTGCTCTTTTGGAGACTCGGTGCACAGGGAGGCTTCTTGAAGCAGAGCGCAGATACGTTGCCTGAAAAACCTGTTGCTTTAATAAGCAACGTGTTTAGATAAATGCAGATAAAGAACATGTCATGTTTGTTTCTCATGTCATGTTTCTTCTTGATCAGTTTTACTCAAAGAAACTGATATTTTAATGTTTTTCTTCAGTTGTCCACTGCCCTTATTTTGTGTTCCAGTTGTTTGAAGGACGGCCCTTTTTATCATCATAAAACAACACTACAGCTAAAGATGTAACTTGAGAATAACAACGAGAAACCCAAATATTGTCCAAAGTCGATCAACTTTCTCTCGGCAGATCTCATCCTTCATCATCTCTTCCTCCTCAGCATGTGTCGGACCTCTTCCAGGTGAAGTTCCCTTCCTCTGCATCCTCACTGCTCTGTTCAGGTGCCTGCAGTCTTGGTTTTCACATCATGCTGGCTCTCCTCCTGCGAGGGGGGGCCATGTTGCTGGTCCTGCTCCTCTGCCCAGCCTGATTATATCCTCCTGGTTGACCACTGTGGCAAAACCCATCCCTCTTCTCCCCTTTCAGGAAATCAGCTACTACACTGAAGTACTCCAGAACTGTCATATGACTCCAGTTACCTTCCTCCACCTCCTCGTTTACAGTCCTCCATCTCTTCTCGGCCCTCCAGAGTGAATCCACAGTTCCCTCCCATGTCTGTCAAAGCCAGAAGGCAATAAGGATTGCTCTGGAAAAAGGTAAGGGGCAAAGTGGAGGCAGGCACACCCACTCTTGGTGCTATTTTCTGAGATTGTAAGATATCCAACGCTACGCCACCTGCGCAATATAGTGGAGGTGAATAGAATTTGCTTTCTGTTGCTCTTAAGCATTAAATGTGTCATTTGTAATATTGAACAACAATGTATTTTCTAGAGAAATGTTGCAGGTTCTCAGAATAATCCACAGATTTAGCTTTTTGACAGTTTTCTACTGTCAAACTACTTTCTGCAGAAGGTTATTGGATCTGGTGTTGTTGTGGAGGCTTGTGCCTACTTTGGTAATTTTAGTGTTTAAACAAAACGATAAATATTTATGCTTCACAGGAATGGTAAAAGAAATTTATATTTATTGGTGATCATGATTTTCTTTTCTTTGCAGGTCAACTTCCTGTTTGACTTTTTGGAGGTATCCACGGAGGGCCCGTTTGGAGGTTTTGATGATGTAGACAATCGTGCCAGAGCTGGTAAAGGAACCACAATTTTGGGATATGGTAAAGTAATTTGATTTACTACAGGATATTTCAGTGGATTGTCTCTTTTTCTGAAGGCGTTAATGGTAGCCTGTTGGAGACGGTAACCGGGAGTGACTCCGCCACCGTGTCAGAAGTCACTCTGGTTGAATCCTCTGGGTCAGGAAAGGTTAATGGCAGCGTGGAGGCTCAGGGTGGAGGAGACTTCTTTGCTCGGTTTGATAGGATACCGTCACAGGAGTTTTGTAGTACTAGTGAAGGGGCAGAACAGCAGTGGTTCCTCCAAAGGCAGGCAACCGCCATCATCAGAGCATCTACTCTGTTACTGCTGTAAGTAAAATGCATTGCACTGCCACAGTCTTTTAATTATGTAACTGATAATGACAGTTTTTCCACTTTCCTTCCATTTGTAGGCTGATTCAGTTAGCATCTTAGTACCAGGAACACTACTTTCAGTTCCCTTCTCTGTGATGACGGGCGCTGAGGGAGGAACCTTCAGCGTCCGCGCTACCAATGACCAAGCTTTTACTTCAAGTTTCCGGTCCACTTTATTTCTGGAAGCTGGAGGCGGTGCTAACGCTACAGTGAACCAAGATCGATCTGACTCCATTCTACCTTTACAGACTCTAGAAACCACAAGGACCCCTGCATTCTGGGACCACAATGCTCTAGTGGGGTAATAGGGTACTATGAGCTCTTTAAGATATGATGGTGCCAGACCATTAAGGGCTTTGTAGGTAAGGAGAAGGATTTTAAATTCAATTCTGGATTTTGCAGGTAGCCAGTGTAGAGACACTACTACTGGAGAAATATGATGTAGGATGTTTTGACTCAACATGGCCAACCTGTTGCTTCCTGGAAACTGGAAGCAGTGCTAATAGCAACCAGAGCATGCATCACTGGCTTAGGCTTATTACTGCTGTTAGAAAGGTATATTGTCCCCTCTGACATTTCTGTCTGTTTATGAGAAAACAGAAATCCTGCATGTGATCATTTTCTTATTAGGAAATTAAGTTGTAACAACAGACACAAGAGGCAAACATTTTTAAAAAACACTTTTTATTGTTGTCATAATGTGTCTAACGTATAATCCTTTTACAGAACACAAAACGCTTTTGCTTTTCACATTTTGCTACACGTTCAACAGTTTTTCTCCTGTTTCCTTTATCACTATTTACATTTTGAGAAGTTTTCAGAGACATTTAAATTAACTGGTCATCTGATATGGAGGTCGAGGCAGATACATGTGATGAGATGTGTGTGCTTGCTTGGTGTGCGCCTGTCCTTAGTTGTGCAAGTATGTTTATTAGTATGTATTTTGGGGAATTTATGTTTCTATAATAGTGATTCTGACATTCAGACCAGTTCAAAAGGTGTGTTTCATCAGTCAGTGCCATTGGTGTACTGGGAAAGCTTATTCTCCAAGTCACAGATTCTCTTCTCCTGAGACAAAACTGTGGCCTTCAGATTCTGAATCTCCTCCAACAACCTCTCAAGCAACTGAGGCTAGACAGGAGAAGAGGAAGACGGAAGAAGAAAAGGGGAAAAGACAGTGACAGGGAGGGGAAAATTAAGGATAAAGAAAAATGGAAAGAGGAAAATAGGTCAAGGACAGCGAGCAACTAGGAAAAATAAACCAAAAACAAAGAAGGGAGCTTTGGGAAAAAAGTTGTGGGCAGGTACAAATGGAGGAGAGAAACAGAGACATGTTAAACGGAGTAGTGCTGCATTCAGATTAAGAGCTGCAAAACTAGAGACAATTATTTTTTAATGAAAATGTGACAAAGCTAGGCAAGTTATATTATACTACTCTATATATCTAATTTAGCATAACAACCTGGTGGTACACATACAGGATATACATTATGTGAACGTGTAACAACAGGTAACATGATGCAACTCACCGGCAGACTGTTGGTGTCCAAAGTGGACATGCTGCGTCGGGTGATGGGTCTGGAGTCCAGCATGTTCTTCTTTGCCACTTTGAGCTCTCTGCTCTTAGGTGGAACATAGCCCTCCCTCATGGACACCAGCATTGGATCTTCATCACGGCCCTCCAGCCACTCTTCAGGCTCCATGGCGGGGTCAGGCCCTGCTGTGTCCGGGTACAGGTCGTCCTGGAAGAGATCCGACTGCAAGGAGAGTTTGGTGGGGGGGAAAAAAGAGACTTGGTTTTATTTTGGAATGTACTGTACAGTGTTTGCTTTCTGCACGGTTAATAAAACTTCTTTCTCTCTCTGTCTGAAGGTGAGAGGAGCCGAGAGGGAAAGAGTCCCAAGCAAAACAAAAAACTTCACAGGAAAATGACGCTTGAAGAGCAGATTGTGAAGTGGTAAAGGAAATCATTTAAAAGAAGTATTTAGAGACTTAAAATTAAAAATGTGCAATACAGTAAGCTCTGTATTCAAAATATTAGTGTTAGCAACAAAGTATCAAAAGTAAAAGTACTCATTGTGTAGACTGGATATATCGTGATATAATTCACTGATTATTGATACGTTTGAGATAATAAACTGATCACATGAAAAATAATCATTTGGAAAGAAATATAGTGGAGTAAATGTACTTGGTTACCTTCCACCTAGTGTTGATCAGTGGGACAGTTTGACTTACTTTTCTGGGCACTGTCATTGTGATGGGCTCACACTTCTTGTCAAGGAGCTTGAATAACCTAAGAGGACATGTGAAGAGATGAGAGAAGACACTGTCAACTAGGCTGTTGCTACACATCTGTGTCTCGGGTGAATTTGTAAAGATTTAAAAACAAATATTTCTTAAAAGTTTCATGATGGATAATTTATCCAATTTGTGACATAAATGCAGACGGTCAGAATTAAACCTAGTCATCCGAAAAACAAAGGTATCACCATCAAGCTTGTTGCATGTAACAGTTTGTGATGCGATTGAATGACTTGTCAGTTGAGACATCAGTACAACCGTCCCAAAACTGGATTCAGCTTCATAGCTACCCTCAAGCATCATCTGTAGACTTTACATCCCATCAGACAATGCAGTAAAGCTGTAATCTGTGGTCATTTATTGCATGATCAGTATCTTACCTAGCAATCTCACATTTGGTGACGTCCACACCTCTCTTGGGCATGAAGCCCATCCCTCTCTGGGGCTCCTTACTGCTGAAGGTGTTGAGGTAGTGGACATACGGCGGCTCCTCCGTGATCTCAAAGTAACGGATACTGCTGTCCCCCTACACACGCATGCAAACATAACAAACACACATAAAAACATGTCAAAAAGATCATTTACAAATCGTGATTCGAATCAATGAACCAACATCTCTGTACCTTTCCGCAGAGGTAGACCATGTTTGCGTCTGGATCATAATATGGTAACAACACTCCATTGCTTGTGTCCAACTCCAACAGTGCAATAGGCTCCTCAAAGTTTGTCTGTGGAGAGTCAAGGCGATGAAGAAACCCTAAAATTTGTTGCATGTAAGTGTACATACAGTATATGGCGTATGAACTGTTCGTTACCGGGTCCCAGAGTCCGAGCTCTCTCTGGCTCATCCTGGTGAATCCTGTGGTGAAGATGTTTCCGTCTCTGGTGAAGATGGCTCTCATTGGCCGGATCCCCTCATGTGGAGCCAGACGTTCCTGTTGGTCAGCACAGGGGCAGGCATCACCACAAGAGTTAGTTCCTTGTTCCTGTTTAACCTTTTAGGTGTTTAGGGATTCATTTCACTTCAGCTGACAGCATTGATTTCTTGGTTTACGGAGGGGGAGAAATAAATACAGTTGTGAAATGATTTTGTGCCTCGCTGTGTCCTGTGCTTCTACTGAACTATACTTGTTGAAAAAGCAAACATATCTTAAGACTGGAAGCACAGGGAAACCGCTAGTATTGCTCCGTCTAGAATTAACAAAATCCACCAATTAACACGTTATATCCCAAATCTTTACATCCATACAAAGACTGAAGGAAGTTACTTCTCCCAGCCAAGAAATAGTCTGGCAGATAACCCCCCTGTAAAATGTTGAATTGTCATTTTTACACAGATATACCCAAAGGAGCTATAACGTGTTAATTAGTGGTGCTGGTGGGCGGCTTTTGTTACAGTTGGACAGAGCCAGACTAGCTGCTTCTCCTCGTTTCCAGTCTTTGTGCTAAACTAAGCTGACTGGCTGCTGGCCTATTTAACGGACAGATATGAGTGAATGTATTCGTCCAGCCTTTAATATAAAATGTTATTAAATCGCTCAAGAGAGTGGTGTAATTAGTATTAGAATGAATTATACTGTGAATCACATTTATTAGCATTGCCTACTCACTCACCGCAACCACCTCCCTCTTACGGGGGTCACAGACGCGCAGACGCCGGTCCTTACAGGTGGTGCAAAACAAGCTGCCGTTTCGGTTCCAGCTGATGCTGTAGATGAGGTCTGGGTGATCGTCCATGGAGATGAGGGGCTCACCTGTCCCCACGTTCCAGACTATAATCAGGTTATCACTGCCTGGGGTCAGAGCAAAAGACGGACATCTGAATGTTGTGATTCTTTTATTCGCACTTCACTACTGTTACATAAAATCAAAGGATTATAAGAAAGGAAACGAGCATGTGTGTGTGTCCTACCCGCAGTGAGTAGTATGTTGCGCGCAGTGGGGTGCCAGCTGACAATGCCGACGCGTTTGGAGTGTCCCTCCAGGACCACGACGGGATCGGAGATGGGTCGGGTCAGTGAGTGATCTGGGATCTGCCACACCTGGAGAAGAAGGATGAAGGAAAGTCAGAGCAAATGTGAAAACATTGAATTACGAATGGAAACGTGTCAGTTTGGAAATAAAACAGGAGCCCAGCAGAGAAACCGAAGAGAGTAAAACAAGTGTGTTTAAAGTTTGCAGTATTCAAAATAGAAAAATCTTTTCTCACTTTTTATTTAAAATACATGTCACACAGTGAAAGGGTACCTTGAAAGTGCTTGAAAGGATACCTTGAAAGTGCATTTTCAAGGTATCTAGGTATCCTTTCAAGCTATCTATTCAAGCACTTTCAAGGTATCCCAAGGTATCCTTTCAAGCACTTTCAAGGTATCTTTTTAAGCACTTTCAAGGTATCCCAAGCACTTTCAAGGTATCCCAAGGTATCCATTCAAGCACTTTCAAGGTATCCCAAGGTATCCTTTCAAGCACTTTCAAGGTATCCCAAGGTATCCTTTCAAGCACTTTCAAGGTATCCCAAGGTATCTTTTCAAGTACTTTCAAGGTATCCCAAGGTATCCTTTCAAGCACTTTCAAGGTATCTTTTTAAGCACTTTCAAGGTATCCTTTCAAGCACTTTCAAGGTATCCCAAGCACTTTCAAGGTATCCCAAGGTATCCATTCAAGCACTTTCAAGGTATCCATTCAAGCACTTTCAAGGTATCCTTTCAAGCACTTTCAAGGTATCCCAAGGTACCCTTTCAAGCACTTTCAAGGTATCCTTTCAAGCACTTTAAAGGTATCCCAAGGTATCCTTTCAAGCACTTTCAAGGTATCCCAAGCACTTTCAAGGTATCCTTTCAGTGTGTGACATGTAATTTAAATAAGTGAGAAAAGATTTTTTCTAAAGATTTTTCTACAAATTTAACTTCATCAGTATATTTTGAATACTGCAAACTTTAAACACTTGTTTTACTCGCATCGGTTTCTCTGCCGGGCTCCTGTTTTTTTTCCAAACTGACACGTTTCCATTCGGAATTCAAAGTTTTCACATTTCTTTTGTCACACAGTGAAAGGATACCTTGAAAGTGCCTGAAAAGATACCTTGAGATACCTTGAAAGTGCTTGAAAGGATACCTTGGGATACCTTGAAAGTGCTTGGGATACCTTGGGATACCTTGAAAGTGCTTGAAAAGATACCTTGGGATACCTTGAAAGTGCTTGAAAGGATACCTTGAAAGGATACCTTGGGATACCTTGAAAGGATACCTTGAAAGTGCTTGAAATGATATCTCGGAATATCTTGAAATGATACCTTGAAAGTACTTGAAAAGATACCATGGGATACCTTGAAAGTGCTTGAAAGGATATTTAAGGAAATGTTACTCTTTATGTACAAACCCTGTGAATATGACCATGTTTTAATTGCTGCACGTCACACACACACAGATTCCATTCTGTTGGATGATTAAAGTTCATGTTCAAAGAAGCGACAAACAGAGAGCATTAATAAATTAAGAATAAAAATTATTAATTATTATTAAGAAATAAAAAAGTGGGCAAAGAGATGTAATTCGGGGGTAAAAACACAAAAAAAAATAGAATAAATGTTTCTTGTTCACAGTAAATTTTAAATATCTTTTAAAGAGTAACATTCCCTTATATATCCTTTCAAGCACTTTCAAGGTATCCTTTCAAGCACTTTCAAGGTATCCCTAGGTATTTCAAGGTATCCTTTCAAGCACTTTCAAGGTAT
>JAVQJF010123917.1:0-13283 GCA_036023855.1 Gadopsis marmoratus | reverse complement strand
GCATGTTTCAGCTCCTTCCACAGATGTTCAATAGGATTTAGATCAGGGCTCACAGAAGGCCACTTCAGAATAGTCCAATGTTGTGTTCTTAGCCATTCTTGGGTGGCTTTAGCTGTGTTCTGGGTCATTAACAAGTTCTATGAGATAACTCTGTTATGATATGGCACTATATAAATAAAGTTCTATTTAATTTAATTGAAAGACCTGCAGACAGCTGCAGAAGGAGAGAAAGGAAGCAGTCGAGTTAGTAACAAGCATTAATGGGATAAGAGTGTGTACAGAGAGGAGCTCAGTGCATCATGGGAAGTCTCCTGGCAGTCTAGGCCTATAGCAGCATAACTAAGGGGGGGCTCAGGGCTCAGCTGAGTCAGCCCTGCTAAAGAGGAGAGTCTTCAGCCTACTCTTAAATACAAGAAATACGAAAATTATCAAACACATATACCATGACTATAGATTTCGCACAGTTCAGTCCAAAGACTTGCAATTTGCATTCTGAAACCTCCAGTTCACACCATTGGGACTAGACGAGATGGTGTTGTGTTTCCGTAGCAACTCTCTGTACTTCTGCTCTAACCTTTCAGGCTTTTTTGTAGCTTGATATAGTTTGTGTGAATGAGGACAGTGAGAGTGAGTTACTTGCACACACACTACAGTTGCATTTCTAATATTCATGAATCGCCGAAATCATTAAAGAAACGAGAGGGACAAGACGACCAGCTGACTTTGAGACGAGCTGATTGGCTGTTGAAACAGGTGACTTGCCTAACGTTCTAAAACCAGCCGCTGGCAACTTGACAAGCTGAGTCGCAGGCGACGCCATCAACCAGCTCCAGTTTGCGCCACTGCAACTTTTCCTATAATGTTCTAAAACAGTTTGTGTCATCGTGAACTGGCCTTTAGATGCGACTAGTCCGTCCAAGCAGACTACTCTGAATCCTGATACGTTGAGCAGCAATTCACTCATGTTCCATTGAAAAAGAGAAGAAGAACTGGACTTTGCGCTGCAGCACGTTCAGTGTGGCTTGAAATTTTTCACTTCCAAAAGAGGTCCCCCTAAAGCAGGGGTTCTTAACCTTTTGGACCTCAGGGCCGATCTTTTCCAGTACAAAGTGGCCTGGGGCCCATTCAAATATTAACACTGTATTGGTTTAATTGAGATCACACTTGGTTTGATTTGTATTCAATAACTAAATCAAATCCACTTACAGTTTAACAACCTAAAACTTTGTCAAATAAATGACATGATACACTGTGATCATCACAAAGACATTTATTTATCATGTGGTACACAGAGGTAGGCAAGTTTAGCTGTGAACTTCGTGTTGGTATAGTAATGTGCAAGAGGAGATTTTTTCTCAGTGAGAAAAGAAAAAACCTCATTCCTCAGTTCAAACAAACACTTGAGGACCCGTCCTCTTCAGAGCCATCTCACCTCACTGTGATAGAGCAGCTGGACATGATCTGCTTCTATGTCCTCACAAAGCTTGGCAAAACATCTGGAGTTCACAGCATTATTTTTAATGAAGTTGATGGTTTTCACACGTCGTGGAACTCTGGTGACATCTTTTTTGCTGCAAGGCTTTCACGGTGGAGCAAACAGTGGGTCCATTTAGCTTCTGGTGCACGATCAAGTATCTGCCTGATAACGCCGCGATGCCTGCCAGACAGTGACGCTGTACCATCACTGCACACCCCAACAAATGGTCATCCATGCAGCGGAAACATTCCTGAGCCGTAGCTCGTGTTGGTAGCTCGCCACAAAACATCATGTCTTCGTGCAAACTACTGTCCCAGCGATAGCGAACAAAAACCAGCAGCAGTGCAGCATTCGTGACATCAGTGGACTCGTCTAGTTGCAAAGAGAAAAATTGGCTACTTTTTATTCTCTCCAGAAGCTGATGCTGTATGTCTGAGGCCATGTCTGCGATACGATGACTCACAGTATCGTTTGAAAGTGGGATGGTCAGCAGCTTCTTTGCAGCAGCCTCTCCAATCATCTCACGGCACATATGCACAGCGGCAGGCAAAACCAACTCCTCCGCTATGGCGAATGCTTTCTTACTCTTTGCCACATATCTGGCTGCGAGGTAGCTGGCTTTCAAAGCACATTTAGAGTTGCCAGTCAGTGACACAACAGACCTTTTCCCACAGGTGGAAAACTGGAACGTTTTTGCGGCCCTCTAGGTGGTGCTCACACTTGGGCCACGGCCCCATGGTTAAGAATCACTGCCCTAAAATCCATTTTACAGGTGTTGGCTGGAGCTCCTCATCATCTCCACATGAAGAGGGCCGTTCCCAACAAGATTAACTTCTTCTTGTTACTGTTGGGAATCACAACCTTAATATAACCTATAAGGTCACTGCACAAACATGTATAACCTGAAGCCTTTTGGAGATTTGGAGACCTGAAAACTAGAGAACCGTAATCTGGCTTTTTACTTCCAAGACTGTTGGCAGCTGTTCATCATTTCGTCGTGCTAACTACCTCGAGGTGTTTAGTCTATCCACCCTGCTCCACTGCTGAGTGGAGACGAGAGAAGGCAGAGTGAGCTAGATTGGATGCTTCAGCCGGACATGTGCTAACATTTGCTGCATTTATGTGGTATTTTGTTCGAAAACACTACATAAATGATGTACAATGTAAATTTGCTATCCATTTGCAGTGGGAGTATGTGATGTTGTGCTTCAAGAGAAAATGTCCCTAAGGGAGAAAAAGGGGTAGAAGATTAATGAAGTAAAGTATGGATAATATGCTGGAATGTGTATACGGTTAAACTACGGACAGTATGTGTGAAAAAAAGATTCCTTTTTTAGTAAAAATGGTTATGTGTGGTTCATATAAAGCAGAATGGCATCAAATCCCAGCCTTGATCCTCTTTATTCTTTCTATTGGTTGTGACTGAATTGACAACATGCCTTGGTATTCAACATATTGCCACATTACTTCTGGTAGCAAACTGCATTGTGGGTGTCGGTGCTAGAAATGTCAGTATTAGGGCAGGGGCGTTGTAAGTCAAGGCAGAAGCTGCAGCGGTGGCAGCAGTATATTTCACTGAAACTGATCTCATGCTTTCTGACAGTAATGGTACTTATGGTAATGTCCTCTGTGAACCAGACATGGCCCTGTGCGCTCGCACATGCAGCACACAGCTCCCCGACACCACTCTGATTTAACACCACAGAACCTTAAGGCCTGTGCTGCTGGATACTGAGATTTGAAATTTGAAATTCTGCAGTGCTGTCCACGATGGTCTCATCCGTCCATGACTGAACATTTGGGCTGCATTTCAAGATGTTTAGAAATACATTTAAAATTTGACATACTTGTGTTTGTCCAAAAATAACAGATTGCAGGACGTATTGCAGTAGCATCTACACGGTGAAGGCACATGTACAATCACCTTCATTGGTGATCAAAAAGCAAAAGCAAAGTCGTTCACCAGGTCCAGAGAGGTTCATACAATCGATTCACCAAGTTTAAAAAAAACATATTAAACCATCTCTAACTAAAACTGCTCGTTCATCATTTCAGTTAAAGACATACTCAAATAAAAGAGCTCTGAAGCTGCATTAATGGAGTATTTTGGCCACTTGGGGGCAGCAGAAGAAGCTGTAAACTCAACATTAACATATCACCTTATCAAGATTTTATGGCTAACGTGTTAGCAAACAGTTGCTTGTAAACACACACAGTACATTCACTGAGAGTGGTCTTTGTGTCACCTGATGAACTTAAAGGGAAACTCCGATATTTTTAAATGTGGGCTCAAAATGTACTTATTAAAGTACATTATTACTTATTAAAGGTTTTGGGATTGGTCCAGTAGATCGCCTCCGCTGGCGTCCGAGAATGGGCTGCAGTGAAAAATCAGCATTTCACGCATTTCCCTGCATCTGCCTTCCACCCATCTTCATTGGACATCTCCCCCTTCCGTTTTCAGTAAAGCAGCATTAATTCTCATTTACTCCGGTGTCGTGTCCTGCACTTGGGTCCTCCTGTTAACATGTCACATCGGGTGGAATTTCACTGTACGACTGTTGCTACAAACCCTTTCACATTACAATGAAACTTTAAATCAGTTCTCCTCTGCCTGCCTGTAAACTGTTATTGTGGCATCATTGCGACCCTCCTCCCCCACATTCACCTCCAGTTCACCACATTCAGTGTCAGCCCTCTCCTCATCCCATCCAGATCTTCAGCCGTCCTACCACCACCACCACTAGTGTCCGGACTCCAGTATCCTTTACTACCCTGCTTAAAATATGTCTAATCGCCAAAGACTCTTCACAGTTCTCATCTTTATTATGCACCTGTCATACTTGTTCACTCAAACTGAAGTCTCTTCTGATTATAATAAAACAGTGTCAAAAGTAAAATAAAAAATGTACACAAAAGTGCAAAGAGTTCCGTTTGTAAGCTAACATTAAAGTTAAACAAGTGGAAGAGCAGCAGAAGGACTTGTGGTCCATGTTGGCTGAGAGGTTGAGCTTCAAAAACTTGGACCTGCCGAGGTTTTTACAATGTTGTGTGAGTTGTGCGACACTAAAAAGGTCACATGAGAGGCTGCACCTCAGCAGATTGAAGCTTGCTCACCTGTCATCATGTGAGCTCGGACATATATACCTAAGATTATTTCATGCAATATTCTGTTTGGATGTTGCCTCTCAGTTAGCTGCTCTGTAGGATGTTAGTGCTTCATCTAACCTTTAATTCAGACCATAAGTGATTCATTATCATCTCAATGGAATATCTATCACAGCAGCATTATCACTGTAATCCTGCACAACATCACTTACCTGCTGCAGATCTCAGTCTACGTCCTGACTACACAGGGTTAACAACAATGAAACAAACATTCAGCCTTCCCCCCATGAAACAATGAAATCTTAAAGGAGTATTGGAGAGGGAAAAAAAGAACTTCATTTTTAATTCAGCTTTCTTCAGACTACCTTCCTGAGTCTCTTAACCCACCACATCCATCTCTCCTCATCAGCCAAACCCAGACAGACGCATCCCATCCTCTCTCCCTTTCCCCTCTGCTTTTGAATATGTGTTTTCTGTTTATTATTAGCTGACTCGGTGCTTCATCATTCTGTGAAAATTCATATCTGCTGAACATAAGTGGGAGAAACAGTGGGGAATCAATCTTTTGTGCTTGGGCAGATAAACACAAGAAAGAGGGAGGAAGAGAACAAAGGAGAAGAAAGCCTCATCCCCTCATCCCGGCCGTGATGGATAGCAGGAGTAAAAGCGTCGGGACGGTATTATGTAAATTAAGGAGGCATCCTAGCATGGCCTTGATGATTATGGGGAGATGTGAACGATGTTTGTGGGTCTCCAGGCAGGCTGCCAGGGCCCTGTGATTCCTCTTCCTTCCAACAACCCCTGGGGCGAATTCAGTGTGACCCCCTGGACGCTCCCCTCCCCTTACTCCCTCCTGCCACCCATACTCCACTCTTTCCCATGGGAGCACACTCCCCCACAGAAACAGAGAAAGGAAGAGAAAAATAACTCACAGCAAGACATCTGTTTCATTTACTTAACAAATGATCTGTCAGGGAATGTGCCCCCAGTGCCTCTAATGGGCAGCCGGGAGGTGGACAGGGAGGACGGCGGCAGGGTTGGACGCTGACTGAAGGAGAAACAGGAGGAGGAGGTTGGGTTGAGGGCATCTCTAGTGCCTGTCCTGATCTTCTTCCTCCTCCTCTCCTTCATCTTCCTCTCTGAGCTGCAGCCTCCCTAAGGTGTATGAACACAAGTGACAAAGCTGTAAAGTGATAAACCGTGACACCTTTAAATCAATGAATGTGTTTTCCTTCTCTGCCACTGATTTGAATTGCAGTGATTCAACTTTTAGCCAATTCTACATATCCAGTGACTGGATGATCTTTTGTGGGAAAGGTACTTTCTGATGAACAGGAAGTGATGTGTTTTACATTTCCAGATGCTTTGCAATAATCCTACATTTACTTAATTGTTACTGACATGAAAGGAAGTCAGACATTCTCAGTGGGCCTCTGCAGGGCTGTTCCTGTCACCGACTCTGCTTGTGATGTGCATAGACAGAATCTCAGGTGTAGAGAGAGTCTTTTTGGGGTTAATCAGCTGCTCTGTCCGAAGGTCAACGTTTCTGCCTACCAGCACCTCCACAGCTCTCTGAGTCACACGTTGTAACTTGTTTGTTTAATCCACACAAAAACTGAAATGTACAAACAACAATTAGTGCTTTTCCCTTTGAGAGCGAGAGAGCGAGAGAGCGAGAGACCGAGCATGGGGACAGCTAGCTGCCTCTGTCCAGTGTTTCTGCTACATAAGCTAACGGCCTAACGGCTGTAACTTTGGCGTACATATATGAGAATGTTATCTGTCTTCTAATAATAAGCACATTTCCCAAAACTACTACGGAACATGTCACTGGCAGGGCTCCAGCCTGCTCCGTGGGTCTGTCCGTCTGTCCAGCTCACATGTACGTACTCGTGCAGGCCGAGGGCCATTGATCACTGACACTGTAGTGGGCGCTGTGGACCGGCCTACAGCAACCACATTGTAAGGCCTCTGTAGAAGAAGAAAGCAGGAAAAGCCCAATGTGACGGTTCTTGGTTAAAACCTTTATAGAGCTATATGTTGCCACTGGCAAGGGTCCAACATAGGTTTCCCTCACAGGGCACCTGGGCTCACATCTGGAACAAGTTCAGAGCAGAAGTGCTGCTTCTCACTGAAAGGAACCAGTTGTGCAGGTATTGCAGGCACAACTGGTAGAAGAGGGAATTTTGTTCTAAAAAGACAGAAACTTTGGAGGAAAAACTGCTACTCCTGAAGCCCCACATTGGCTTTGGCTAAAGTTAAAAATGCATTTTTGCATGGAACATGGAATGCGAACTTTCCACTTCTTACAATGGAATCACATTAGTTAATCTCTTCGTGGCCAGTATGGACAGGAGGAAGGACTACAGCACTCAGTGTCTCGATGTACATGAGCATGTGAGACTTGTAAAAATGCGATCCTGTCCTGTAAGACGGGGAAAAGAGCAGCCCTCTCTGCTGCTGACATGGAGGGAAATCCGTGTGTCATGTGTTTGTGTGTGTACTTGTCGTGGCTTTCCAAATAATCAAGTTCATGCCATTTTGATTAAGGTGGAGGACAAAAACCTGCAGTTTTGTGAAATAGCAATGAGAGCAGTCGCAGTGCTGCGAGTACGTGAAAATACCAAGAACAAATAATGCATCACTATACAGGCTTCCAAAACTGCCGAACTGATGAGCTTCAGAGGCCACAGGAATATGTAAATCCACACCCATGCATGAATCTACTCGGCAGGCTTTTGTCCTCTCGCCTCATATGTTACCTGTTCTTAGTGCATGCTTTATGAATCATCTGGGGAGGAATATACAAGGGCTTTTTGCATTTTTTTTGGCAGTCTATCTCAGTCCTCAAAGTTTCCTTTACGATAACGAAAAACCATTAACTGCTGTCAAACAGCCAAGAAGAGAGATTATTTTTTTTATTGAAATAAGATTAAAATGATAAGTTTGACTGAGGGTTCCACCTGATAAAATATTTCAGCTCATAAGCGTGGTGTGGGCACAGGGATTAGAAGAGGAAAGGGAGTGGGGAAAAGGGGGGGGGAGTAACACAGAGGATAGAGAGACACAGAGAGAGGGAGAAATTCATAATGTATAATAAAACAAAAGGTGTCATGGGAAATAACAGTGATATTAAAATTAGAGTAAGGTGGGATCTATATGAAAAATGCAGATTTGAAAATGTAAATGATGATGAGGGAGAGGAGGACAGATGTGGAATTGTGATAGCGGTGTGGAAGAGAGCTCTTCAGGACCTCAGCAAGATGCTCTCTGCCTTTATGGAAGGCTTCAAGCAAAAGAGGGGTCTCGACTGACAAAGAACCAGAGGTGATGCGGGTCAAGACAGGCGGAGGGCACTTCAGAGGACTAAATAAATAGTATTGCTCCCAGCCTGATGTTAGTACTCTGTTAAAGACTGGGACATAGTGGTGAGGATGTCAAATGTTGTGGAGTTAAATGTGGTCCTTGTGAATGAATGTAACTCAGATTTAATTGATTAGCTATTTAACCATCTGGCCTTTATATAGGCCCTAAAAGATAAATGTCTTGCTTGTGACATGTTGATATGATAAGAATGATGAAAATATATACATTTTATATATTTTTCATGGTATATATGATAACCATGGTACGGTATATGTCATTGTGAATAAAGCTTTAGTGTCAGGGTTTTAATACACAATCGCCCACCCAGAGCCTGATTCTGGTTCTGGTCCTGGTTCTTGCCACCGTCGCGTAGTGCTGCTCATGGTGGAATTATTGGGTCTATATATATATATATATATATATATATATATATCTAGAGAGTTTGTCTGGACCTGCTCCATATGAACAAGTGCTATGAGATAACTTTATGATATGGCGCTATAGAAATAAAAGTGAACTGAATTGAACCTTCATTGTGGTTTCCTGGGGTCATCGGGTGTTTCGGGTCTTTCAGCATCAGACACCCTCGCCCAGGCAACCCAGCAGGGGGTGATCAGGCTCCTGCTTGTGTGGTCCACGGATCACAGCCATTGTGATGCCTTCCGAGGCATCTGAGATCTTCTTAAAGGCTCTTCTGCCTTGCAGTCCAGCAATCCCAAGGAACTTGTGTGCCCCGTAGAGTGGCTGGCTTCGAAGCCTCTGCACCCGACCTCGATTGGCTCACACCGGCCCTCCATCCCCTGCTTTGGCAGTCGCCTACCAGCCCCTCGTACTTGGCCCTCTTCCTCTCGATCCGGTCTATGCAGGTGATACTCAACTCCAGCAAGACCACTTATCATGTCAAAGTTGGTTTTATAAAGAAGATTCTCATGACATAACGTTAGAATCTGATCCTGAGATTTAAGTTCAAGAGGAAATGGTTTTTGGAGTACAGGAGATCCAGACTGGGACCCAGACTAGATTGCTTGAAATCTAAGGGTGCTTGTATTTGGAAAAAATACTTTCTACTTGAAAAACCTTTGAGTGCGCAGGTCTAATTTGATGTGTATCTGTCTCATCTTTCTCACCTTCACATCCAACCTATGAAATGTTTGAACCTGCTGAAAATGTATCGTACCAATGTTTCATGGCTTTGTCTATTAAGTAGTGATGTATGGCGTGTTAGAGGCTCAGGCTGAAAGACACCAGAGGAAATGTCTGTTTGTCGAATGTTCCCCTGAAGTTGCAATAATGAAAAGCACTGTATTGGACTTGCAGAGCTAAATGCTAATCAGCGGTGCCATCACAGGTATAAAAGTAATATTGCTTAGTTAAGGTACTGCACCAACAGCATGCACATACAGTATATAGCCCTTCTTGACCAAAGTCCAAGCACATGTGAAGGTCTCCCGTGTTAAAGTTCGATCTCCTCCCTCCGTGGACTCTATAATAACATCACCCTCCTTTGCTTCCATCTTAATTCCTATGTCCTTTTAACATACACAGATGTCGTTTTGGGCCGTTTTCTTCAATGAGTGATGCTGAGAGGACAGTCTCATTACAGTACAGTACATCATCGTAACTGTTAGTTTCTCCAGTATCCATGATGTTCACCAACACTCCCTTCTAACATCGCGTTTACGACTTTGTAGCTGTTGTCTAAAAATGTTGTGTGGACAGAAGTGAGCTCTGGTGCACCTGTGATGACACCCAACAGTGATGTCACGGGGTACACGTCTACAAGGCTACATCACTGCAGCAAAGGTGAGAAGTTAAATTCCTAGAATGTCAGCAAAAAAATGATTATACAAAAATTGCTTCACTTTCTGCCTCGCTGTACAAAAAGGCACACTACTTCTGTATGCATCGGTACTGAATGTTGGCATTAGATGTAAATGTATGCTGCAGAATTGTGCAATATGAACATAACTCCTAGGGATATGTTTTCTCATTATGTACATTACATGCATCGTCTCCAGTGAAATCTTGTAGTTTGTTTGCAGTGTGATTGATGGGTTAACAACAAGGACAGACACACTGTAGTGTGTCAGCATTTCTGACCTTGGCCCATTTCTTCAGTATTGATTGACATGCAGCGTTTTGCACACTGCATGTCTCTATGAATATGTCATGATTTACACTGCTATAGATCACAGTGGCCAGACCTCAGCTCACCACTGCTTGGTGACCCCTCCTTTACACCCTCCTCAGGAGGAGAACAGAGATCCCCCCTTTAGTGAAAGGGGAAGGAAGAGTAAAAGGAGCCCCCCTTAGATATGAGCCTCCCTGAGGGGCTCTCCTGCGACTAAAGAATGTTAGAAGTTCAAGTTCCAGCCACTAGCCCCTGAAAGCTGACCTGGTCTGCCACATGTCCTCTGTTACCAGCCAACCAAGGACAAGAGGAGCTAGGCCGGGCAAGAGCAGCCAGCTAGTACACGACGTTTGAAAGAGACTGCTGACATTGAAAGTGACACAAGATAAGGAGAAATAGATTTCAAGTGCACATTTTCAAACTGGAAAATGCATATTGTTATTGCATGCATAGTTATTCAGATCACTACACTGACTTTCAGCAAGGAGAAGGACTTTTACTTGGAGCAAGTGTGAACTTTGTGCTGCAAAGTACAAGTTACGATGACCTGTTTTCTGACAATTGCAGTTTGAAGTAATTAGACAGTGGTAGAGGTAATAGGTGCAGGCCATTATCAATATACTTATATATGCCAATGTGATGCCATAATAAAATAGATAGCTTAAATCTTATAATAATTAACAATATCATCTTGCTTAGTAGACTGTAGGTTGGCAAGTCACTTGCATGGCTTAAAAAAATCAACATACGTACATTTTAAAATCAGCACTATCACCAGACATGAATGTCAATGTTTTGATTCTGCAAAACCCCCAAAAAATATCTTTCTACAATATCTGCACATAGATTGTGTTCACGGTTAATTAGAATTCAAACATTAATTGCAGGTCTGTAATGAAAATGAAAGCCGGACACGCTACCCACCCATCCAGCACACAAACTCAGTCACGTGTTACATCGGCCTGCTCAGGGACTGCAGATGGAAATTAACCTGGTTAATTATTGCAGGTTGTCACTAATAAATCAATGAATAAAGTCCAATGTTATTGTAATTTACAGTAGTGATGCGATAACAGGTTCATTTTAGTGACTCACTGTGAGAATGTTTGGCCAGTTAGGATGAATTTCCTGCTCTGAAATGTTTGATAAATACGACTCGGGTATCGTCCAGAGACAGAAGTGGCAGCTTTTTCTTACTTTTGTGAGAGAAAACTCAGCAAGCATCCATGAAAGTCCCTTTGAGTTCTCACAACAAGCATGTGGATAGTTCTGTCTCTACTTTACCTCACATGCTGTACAGACATCCTGCCTACTCAGAAGAACGTTTCACCAGCATCATGATAAAATCTGGCAATTATCACTTGTCACAGCTCCGTTACTGCCCTTCAAATGCTTTAATGAACCTTGTTAACCTCAATTCAGCAAAAGAAGTTGACAAAACGGACAGTCGCCCAGCTCTGCGATGCCACTTAGACGACAGCGATGCTTCAGCCATTAGCTGCGATCAGCAGCCAGTCTGGGCTCTTTATCGCACAGGGACTCACAAGTGCTCTTAACTGCTCTCCTTCTTCTGGATAAAAAGGGAATCTATTTTGTGCCCATTAGCGCTGGCATTAAGAGCTATTATTTGCCTTAACAGCGATAACTATCCACTCCCACGTCACCCGTCATTACCGTTATTATTCTGAGTCAAACTTAAAAGGACACGGGGACGTTTGACAGGCGCTGCAGCCGCCGTTTGTTTGCCTGCTCCTTGTGAAGGAAAATGGGGAGAGCAGATCAAAACGCAGGGGACGCTCAGCTGTTTAGCCTTGGGATGCTAATGGGGAGGGAAGGACGGTGTTTGTGTGGGCAGAACAGACACTGAGGGAACAGACGTAGCGATACGAACCTTGACCTGAAGATTATAGTTGTTTTTCTCTTTATCCACCAGGAAACTTTGCATCGTTTCTTATAGGAGTCAGTGAGGCTGAAGCGTAAAGCAGCAGAGAGAAATTTGGGATTATTGAGTTTGATATGCAATTTCATTTGACCAAGCCACAGACAATGTCATGGCAGGGTGTGGTAGACCAACAATAGATGCCCTAACGATTCCTTAATCCTCCCAGGACCCGAAAACACTTGAAAGAATAAATGACCCGTCTCGTTTTACTGCCTCCCCAATATGTGCACATATTGCTGAATGGGCAGGGAGCTGCAGCGAGGGGCGGCTAGGATGGCACAGGGGCTGGCCTCACCTGTAATGGCATATCTCAGCCTCTCCTTATCGATCAGCTCTGCCCCTGAACACTCGTCTGGGCTCCGGGCCGTGGGCCGGGGGGGAGGGCTGGGGGGCGGTGGCCGTGGATCTCGTTGCCACGGTGCCCTTGGTGAAGGCCGGTGTCCAGTGACAAGCACCAGAGTGGAGTGAATGAGAGAGTGGAAGGGAGCTGCTGTGACGGCAGTAGAGTGCACACAGGATATCATCAGAGGACCAGCACACACACACTCCATTCTTCAGCTGCACGAGCTCAGCGAGCACCGTGTTTAAGTTTCTCACTGACAGAATACTGATTATAGTCTTTAAGGGACAGTCCAGCGGTTTGCTTCCTCCGTAACGTCTGAGAGACAGATTAAAGAATGGAATGAGATAACCTGACGTCTAGTCCCAAGCAATCTCACAAAACACTTCCCATAATGCAACTGGAAAGTGTGTTTTGTCAGAGCTTTCTTGTCTGGCAAATGCCCACGTCTTAAAATCCCAGTTTGTTCAGTAGGTTTTCTGACACAAATATCAGAGCCCTAACCTCAAACTGATATAACCCTGCTGACATCATCAAGGGCATTTTCTCAGAAGACAATATACAGCTTTTCTCACAGAGTGAGTAGTTCTGACTGTTCCATGACTTCTGACTGTTGTAACGTTGGGGGAGAATAAACGTTGCTCTCAGTTCTTCCATTGAAACGTAGAATAAAGTCAAGAACCTGACATTGAACTGGGGGATCTTTAAATTGGCAACAATAAGAACAATAAGAAATTTAAATGAAAGCCAGAATGGGAGGATTTATGAGTTGTATGATTGATGACTTCTAAAGTTTTATTTCTACATCATAACAGAGTTATCTCATAGCACTTGTTAATATAGAGCAAGTCTAGACCAACTCTACATGTACAGACCCAACATTTCCACCAGGAGCAGCACTAGGAGACAGTGGCAAGGA
>JAVQJF010123916.1:0-10519 GCA_036023855.1 Gadopsis marmoratus | reverse complement strand
AGTCTGTTAACATCTCTCTCCAGGATGGAGAGAGAGCCGTCACTGTGGTGGGGGAGAAGGGGGGGGACCTAAGGCGGCGCAAGTCCCTGTTTTGGTGGGGGAGGTGGAGATGCTGGGATGGAGCTGGTGGATAGAGTCATGGGGGATGGTTTCAGGACTGTCCCACTGATCTTTAAAGCGACAGTAAGACTCATTCAGGTCATTGGCCAGGCGCAAGTCGTTAATGGAGTGGGGGGTTTTAGGTTTGTAGTTTGTGATCTGCCTGAGCCCCCTCCAGACAGAAGCAGAGTCGTTGGCTGAGAACTGGTGTTGGAGTTTCACAGAGTACAGTCATTTAACTTCTTCTAAACATGTACTTTGACTCTTTGAACCTGGCCCTGTCCCCACTCCTGAACGCTTCTTCCTTCTCCTACCTTAGCTGTCTGAGTTTAGCTGTGAGCCAGGGTTTGTCATTGTTATAACTCACCCTGGTGCGTGATGGTACACAGCAGTCCTCACAGAAGCTGATACATGACATCACTGTCTCTGTGAACTCATTCAGACTGTTGGCATCAGACCTGAAAACATCACCGGCACTGCAATCCAAGCACGCACAAAGATTGTCCTTAGCTTCACTGGTCCACTGCTTTGATATCCTCACAACAGTTTTAAAGAGCTTTAATTTTTGCCTGTATGTAGGAATCAGGTGGACGATGACGTGCTCAGAATGACCCAGTGCAGCATGGGGGACATCATGATAGGTACTGCTCACCGTAGTGTAACAGTGATCCAGAACATTCTCCTCTCTGGTCGGGCATTTAATAAACTGTCTGTATTTTGGGAGTTTGTGGGTGAGATTACCTTTGTTAAAGTTGCCCGAGGACAATAACTACGGAGTCCGGGTTTGACTGTTCCACACACAGTATCTGGTCGGCACACAGAAAAGTACTGTTGAATCATTGTCACATCATTACACCAGCCGCTGTTAGTGTAGAAATCTATACCTCCACCCTTCGTTTTGCCTTTACAAATGGGCTAAAGAAATGGAAATTATTTGTGTGTTTGTTTGAATATAGAGTGGGAAGTGAGATCCGATCACAAATGTTCACTTGAGACACATATGAAGATGCATTCTAATGCCAGGTGTGAACTGGTGTACTTAGAGCTGTCCACTTGTGGTCGGATCAAACAGACGCATGTTAATGCCAGTTGTAAACCTGTTAACTAGCAGGTTTGTTTTTTCCTAGCTTGTACTTTGATACTTATTTCTTAACAAATGCCAATACAACTGCTGTCCTCCTCATTCTTCAGTATTGCAAAACAATAGTGTTGATATCTAGTGAAAACCCCGCATCTCCAAAAATTGTGATTTTGAATTTTTCTGATAAACTGAATGATTTGAGAAAAAATGTCCACCTTCTTAACCTAAATAAGCCATTTAAAACCCCATGGTATAATCTTACGTAATTCTAAGCAGAAAAATGTTTTTTCCATTTGGAGATACATGGTTTTCACAGGACATCATCGGTAGACTGGCAAAGGTTAAGAAACACAGCAATGCATTTGATTTTCACAACAGTCATTATTAATATGTTCTTGTTTATTATTGACACAGCTTGTACTCTTTTCTCATCAGGTGATCACTATAGGCAGGCATGTGAAGGGTTACCACTATATCATCGCTAACTTGGTGAGTCACGTCTGTCTCAGGTTCAATCTGACCAAACACTGCTTATGTATGGCTGATATAATATGGTTAAAAGGTCAGATTTTGTTGAAGGCAGTTAAGAGGGGCACAGAAATAGCTGCAATTTTAGGCTCAAAAGCAACATAGATCTGGTAATGGGTGATAGCTGGCTGACTCCTGTATATACAGTGGTGCCTGAGTCCAAAAGTAAATTCTAATTGGATTGTGAGAAGGTGGATCAACTTTATCAAAAAAGGTTACTTTAAAGTGTAGTGAATTCCAGTTTCACATGGAAAATAAGCCTGTATTTTTCCTGCTAATTTTCTATTCACAAGCTTGGTGTTTTGGTTGTTGTATGGTTGATCTGCCTCTGTTTGACCAGTAGAAGGGCACACACTAAAATCAAACTGACACTGATGACAGGAGTGCTGTGCTGTGTTAATATTAACCTCTGAAAAAGATGGTAATAATGGTAATAGAAATTGTTGGCAGTATTCTCACTACGATATATGGAAAAACACATACCAATACACCCCTACTACAGTACAGACACAGAATAAAATATGACAAACATTTGCACAAAAATGTAAACGTAGACACAAAGTCATCTGTTGAAAAAGATTTTGTGTTCTTATTGATCTTGTTCCAGGGTTTCGTAGATGGTGACCTCTCTAAAATCCAATACGGAGGTGCGAATGTGTCTGGGTTTCAGATAGTAGATTTTGATGATCCTGGGGTGGCAAAGTTTGACCAACGATGGGAGGCTCTGGAAGAGAAGGAGTATCCTGGAGCCGATACACGAATCAGAGTAAGATTTGCACATTCAACATGTGTGAACAGGCTAGTTTATTATAGTTTATTATAGTTTATTAAGATTATTATGGAGTATTACGAGTGCTCCACTAGCCTACTTTTTTGTGAAATACTTTGTTACATTTGCTGTAAAATTCTAGATGTTTTACACAATATATGAACTACTGTTTGGACTCTATTTTTGTGGCGGTGCACCAATGGACAGGTGGGAGGACAGGCACAAACAGGTGGTGGGGTTTTTTGTTGGTATTTTGGTGGAAACTTGGTCTCAAAATCTAAATGGAGAAAATCACAGCAATAACTGAATAATGCTTAAAATGCAAATTTTGATTTTGATTCTCCAACCAGTAGATGCATTTAAGTCGATGTCAAAAAGTAACGTTTCCTGTGATTAAAGCAATATGGTCGGTAAATCACTCTGCATTTTAAATTACAAATTATTATGAATGATTCTCACAGTGTCTGTAGCTGTTTTATACTGTATGAAAAGCTTCTCCTTCAGTTCATTAAATTAAGTTCTTGCACAGACATCCACTGTATTTACCTTGATTAAATAATGTGCAAATGGCACCGGGCTGCTACATAGTGACCACACACATCTCTACATGCATCGGACAGGTAACTGGACTCTTATTTATATAGCGCTTTTCAACCATTGAAACTTTTCCGAAAGCGCTGTAACAGTTTTTCAAATTTTCAAATTTGTTTTTATCATGATGGTACTACTTAAGTGTTTAAAAACACACGCTATATTCCTTTGACTGCAGATTTGTGGTGCTGTTAATAATTACCACACCCTCCGATTTATATTCTTCAGCCAGCCCTTTTGCACTTTAACTGCTGCACATACAGATAAAATAGCAGGTGTGCTTGGAGACGCCCACACCGTCCATGGCCTACCATTTAGCACTTTGCGTTGTATTTGCAAGATTAAAATAGAGCACTATGTTTGGAAAATGTATGACCTTGACTTGAATTTTGTGGGTCTGACTTTTGTTTGGACATGTTATTGTAATAATGAATAATAGGTCACTGTACCCACAGTGGATGATGGCTTTCAGAATTGAGCCAAATGTTCACATACATGCTACAAGAACCACAGAGCAGGCAGAACAGATGATGTGTCAACATGTCTCTCTCAGCTAAGCCCTGACATATGGAGTTATTGCGTAATAATACTTTTTGCCAATGTTTCTGTGTCTGTCAGTATACCTCAGCCCTCACCTACGATGCTGTCCATGTGATGACTGAGGCGTTCCGCTTCCTTCACAAGCAGAGAATAGACATGAGTCGTCGTGGCAACAATGGGGACTGTTTGGCCAATCCAGCAGTGCCCTGGGCACAGGGGGTGGAGATTGAACGTGCCCTCAAACAGGTAACCATGGATTAGATGACAATAGTTAGTGGTTAGAGTTTATGAGGGCAACTAACTCGAACAGCCTTAATGTCGGCAGATGTGTTCCTTCTCTGGAGGCCTATTTATACATTTGAGGGTAGGCAACATAATATGGAGCGATAGGAGTGCCATGAAAATGAATAGATCTGTAAAAGAATAAGACAATAAATGTGGAAATATAAAGAGAAATAAATAAAAGAATAAATATATATAATGACAAATAAAATACAAATTATCCCTTAATTTTTCCTTATTATTTTCCCTTTTGCGGAATAGCAAAAGCAAAAGGGAAAATAATAAGGAAAAATTAAGGGATAATTTGTATTTTGTCATTATATATATTTATTAATTCAATTCAATTTTATTTATATAGCCCTATATCATAACAGAGTTACATCTTAGCACTTGTTAATATAGAGCAAGTCTAAACCAACTCTATATGTACAGACCCAACAATTCCACCATGAGCAAGCGCTAGGCGACAGTGGGAAGGAAACGTTGTCTTTTAACAGGCAGAAACCTCAGGCAGAACCAGGCTCTGGGTGGGCGGTCATCTACCTCGACCGGTTGGGTAGAGAGAGAAAAAAAACTATATGGGGGGGTGGATAGAGTGAGAGCAGGATGAAAGAGAACACACAGTAGTACAGTACAATTCCACATACAGAAGATGCAAAGCAATGGCAGCTACAATGTTACTGAAGCTAAAACAATCAATCAATAGTATTAGCAGCACAACAACAGCTACACTAATAATAACAGTAGCAGCTGCAGGCGGTCCGCAGCCATTATTATTTTATTTATTTCTCTTTATTGTTCCACATTTATTGTCTTATTCTTAAACAGATTTATTCTTTTTTGTGGCACTCCTATCGCTCCTATACCAGAAACACCTCTGTATAATGCAATACATTTCAACAGCACCACAAAATACATCCTCCAAAATGACCATGCTGTTGAATCAACATGTCTCTAAAACAGAACAAAAATTGAACATTCATGAAGGGAGGATTTATTGCAGAACAGTTTTAGATTATTGTAGTATTAGATTAGTTTTAGCTAGGTGTAACTAATGAAATGTCAACTGAGTGAATGTCTATGTGTGACCTTCAATAAAAAAAACTTTAATATGTGTAGGTGCGTGTAGATGGTTTAACAGGGAATATTCAGTTTGACCAGTACGGGAAGAGAATCAACTACTCAGTGACAATCATGGAGCTGAAGAACAATGGACCTGTAAAGGTAACTGAAGAATCAGTTTGCCATCATGCATACCATGATAGCATGTAGCTATGTGGAAATATATGACCTGTCTGTGTGTGTGTTTGTGTTCTTAGATTGGCTATTGGAATGAGGTGGATAAGATGGTGGTGACAAAGTCAGATCTTTACCCTAACGACACCATGGGAATGGAAAACAAGACAGTCATCGTTACAACTATACTGGTAATTAACAAACCTTGTTACCATGACACCCAATTTGAATGTGCATGCCAAGTGAACAAATACCTAATAATGTCGCAGCGGGAATAAGGAAAGGTACACAAACTGTTGGGAGGATTTCAGTATAAACAGAGCTCAGATATATGGCAGAAGAATATGCCTAACAGTTTTTTGTTTGTGTGTGTGTGTGTGTGCCTGCAGGAAGCCCCCTACGTGATGCTGAAGAAGAATGCTGAGCTGTTTCAAGACAATGAACGTTATGAAGGTATGTTTATATACTGTACTGTATGTGTGTATGTGTGTTTAATTAAACTTTTTAAAAACATTATGTCGCCATCATTCTTGAGTGGGTACCTGCTGATTATTTGTATGTACAATATTCAAAGTATTCCACACTGTAGTCTGTATTCTTGTTCACTGCTGATATGTCTCTTTGTGCATGTGTTTTTTTGGTGTTTTTGTCTGTTTCTTTATTTTTCACTGATGGTAGGTTATTGCGTTGACCTCGCCGCAGAGATTGCAAAGCACTGTGGTATACGCTACCAGCTAAGAATTGTGGGAGATGGCAAATATGGAGCAAGAGATGCAGAAACTAAGATCTGGAATGGTATGGTGGGAGAGCTGGTGTATGGGGTAAGATTTAAAGCAATGAAATAAATCAATACAGTTTTGCTACTTCTCAAAGTAGTAGTGAGGGATGTAGGTTTTGGTGAACCTTTGGTGTTCTGACATCCTCCACTTGCTGGAAGAGAGATTCCATTCAAGCTGCACCCTGACATGATTAATCAGATTTGGACCGGGTCTGGATGTAAGCCAGTCTTATGGCTATTTGACAAAACAACCTCAACAATCCACCCTTGGGAGTCAACAGGACCCAATGCAAACAATCCAGGCAGGACCAATTGAGTGATTTTTTTTGAAAAAGTTAACATACATAAGCTTACTGGCATGATTAGCAAGTCCAAAGAGAAGTATCTGAGAATCCATGGGTTAACAGGAATGGAGCTGGAAAAAGACGCAGGCCAACTGGTACAAATTACGTTTCAGGTTGTAGGTGTCAGGTTTCAGAGGTTTGAACACAAAGGCATGAGGCAACATTGACGATCTGGCAAGGAGCAGGTGAAGATGGGCTGAGATGGCCTGCTATATAAATACTATAATTGGGGGATGATGGTGATCAGGTAATTAATTGGATTAGTTGAATACGTAAATTGGGAAAGTGCATTGGTGGTAAGACTGGTAGGGTAGTTAGATCGAGTCATGTAAATTGGGTGTCAAGGTGAATTCAAAGGTGGTTAACTGGATTAGATAGGTAGCAATATGTGGAATATGTTGATAGAGTAGGGGGTTAAGGCAGCACTAGGAATCCCAGTGAGAGTGCCTAATCAGTTAAATTAGGTGATAAATCAGTGAAATACATACAACTGGGTAAGTGGCATAGGTGGTAATAATTGGACTGAATGGATTGTTTTATAGGTTTAATAGCCTGGAAGCCCAGGTGAATCAGATGAGTTGATGACCCTCCACTGTCTCAGTGATAATTATCTGCTGAGCTTGACAAGGACAGCCTCTTAGACAGTGATTGTTTCTGTTGGGTGTATGTTTCTTTCTGCAACTGTCTCTCATTCTGTCTTTGTCTCTCCAACAGAAGGCAGATATTGCAGTTGCTCCCCTGACGATCACTCTTGTTCGTGAAGAGGTGATAGATTTCTCCAAACCTTTCATGTCTTTGGGAATCTCCATCATGATCAAAAAGCCGCAGAAATCCAAACCAGGAGTCTTCTCCTTTCTGGACCCACTGGCCTACGAAATCTGGATGTGCATTGTCTTTGCCTATATAGGAGTTAGTGTTGTACTCTTCCTGGTAAGTCAGTCTGTTTAGATGTATTTTGATCCAACCAATTCAATTTTATTTATATGGCTCCATATCATAGCAATGTTATCTCAGGGCATTCTTTCATATAGAGCATGTCTAGGCTGACTCTTTATGTACAGAGACCCAACAATTCCCACAATGAGCAGCACTAGGTGACAGTGGCATGGAAAATCTCCCTTTTAACAGGCAGAAACCTCAAGCAGAAGCAGGCTCTGGATGGGCATTTGGGTTGAGCGAGAGGGAGAGGAAGAGGGGAAGGGGGGGTAGAGTGAGAGCAGGAAAAAAGAGAACATACAGTAGCACGGTACAGTTCCACATACAGATGTAAAGCAATAGTAGTAGTAATGGTATCGATGCTAACATTAATATAAGTAATAGTAGGAGGAATACAATAATAGTAATACTAATAATAAGAGCAGTAACAATAACAGCAGCAGCGGCTGTTGAGCAAGAGCAAGAAGCAGCAGGTGGTCCGCATTCACAGATCCAGATTCCACAGATCCATACTCCACAGATCCAGACTCCACAGATCTGGAGGCAGAAACACTCACAGACAGCAGCAGAAGGGGAGAGAGAGAGAGAGAGAGAGGGGAGAGAAAGGGTTGCAGTTGAGCTAGTAACGAGCATTAATGGGATAAGTGTGTGTACAGATGGAGAGGGAGAGGAGGATAGAAGAGCTCAGGGCATCATGGGAAGTCTCCCCGCAGTCTAGGCCTATAGCAGCATAACTAAGGGGTGGCTCAGGGCTCACCTGAGTCAAACCTGCTATCAAAGAGAAAAGTCTTAAGCCTACTCTTAAATGTGAGGAGGGTGTCTGTCTCCCGTACACAAACTGGGAGCTGGTTCCACAGGAGAGGAGCTTGATAGCTGAAGGCTCTGGCTCCCATTCTACTTTTAGAAACTATGAACCACAAGGAGCCCTATATTCTGGGAACGCAGTGCTCTAGTGGGGTAATAGGGTTCTATGAGCTCTTTAAGATATGATGGTGCCTGACCATTAAGAGCTTTGTAGGTGAGGAGAAGGATTTTAAATTCTATATTGGATTTTACAGGAAGCCAGTGTAGAGAAGCTAATTTTGGAGAAATATGATATCTTTTTCTGGTTCCTTTTAGTAAACGTGCTGCAGCATTTTGGATCAGCTGGAGAGTCTTAATTGGAGCAACCTGATAATAGCGAGTTGCAATAGTCCAGCCTAGAGGTAACAAATGAGTGGACAAATTTTTCTGCATCTTTTTGAGACAGGATGGGCCTGTTTTTTGCAATATTATGTAGGCAGCCCTTGAAGTTTTATATGTGAGTTAAAGGACACATCCTCATCAAAGATAACTCCAAGATTCCTTACGGGGCCAAGTACAATAATTTCAGTTTTGTCTGAGTTTAACATTAGAAAATTGCAGGTCATCCATGTTTTTATGCCCTTGAGTCATGCTTGAAATTGAATTAATTGATTTATTTCATCTGGCTTGATTGATAAATATAATTGGGTATCAATGGCATAACAATGGTGATTTATGGCATGTCTTCAAATAATATTGCCTAGAGGAAGCATATATATAAGATGAATAGAATTGGTCACCTCTCACAGTTTTCATGAGTTTATGGAACTGGCCTAGTTGTCATCATGTTGTGTGGCCTTGTAATAACAGGTTGTTGTTGTTGTATATGTGGGTGAGATGGTCTCTGCTCAAAAATAGTCAGATCCTTCTCTCCTGGCCGATTACTTTTGGGTCTAGTCTTTAAACTAAGTCTGGAGAGCCACTTTGGACGATGACATTTCAGTATTCATAAGTAAATGAATCTGCTGTGGGGCCTCTAATTTGGCGTTACTGAGTGTTTTATTTGTATTTATGTTTTATTCAGAAGGCACAATGGAATACAAACCAAGTAAACTTGTTTTGATTTGCGTCTTTTTGGCACTGTTTTCTCCCTCTCTCTCTCCCCCTCTTTCTCGCTGACCGTTGTCTCTCTTTTTCTCTTTTTAGCAAAGTAGTGAGGCTTTTAATTGTATTCTTGGTGGATAAATAGAGAGATACTACCTGAACCAAATAATGCACAATTGTGCTCAGAGATGTGAAGCCATAAACAGACTGCATCTTGGGAAACTGTAACTGCCTTTCCAGAGTGCACATGGTGTGAAAAGGTGTGTTAGGTGTGCTATAGATTCCAAGGTATCGTCCTCAAATTGGAAAACAGCCATAGGGTGTACCAGCAGAGACCTTATGGTGTTGAATGGTTTGTGTTAAGTGCTGACTCCTTGTGATTTGAAGGTCTGGCTAGATGTGACTGTCCCACCATGTACGGCAGTCCCACTGGGATGCTTCTGGTGGACTCTAATGATTTAGCAGTGGTCTTAAGTTGGGCTGGGATTTTCATCATCCACTCATTGTACCTGTTGGCTCTGAGTGCCCCCTGGACCTGCTGCACTGGCCACTCTCTGCCTTTTTCCTCACTAATGAGATGTGTGTGGGAGGCTCACCACTGATCTTTGATGTTTTAAGTGGTGGTTAGAGTGTGTGGGAGAGCACTGTGAGAGTGGTTTTCCTGTACTGTGTTCTCTATGCTTCCTGTTTACCAGTGCATTTTGATGTGTGGGTTGATGTTATTGATGTGTTGGATGATACTGGAGCACTGCAGTTTTGGTCAAAGTGCCATACTGTACCTGGAGCTGTTGTCAGGGCAACCAGTTCAAAATGTTCCATGTATAAGTTAACTACAATGGGATGGGGGAGATGGGTGACCCCATGGCTGTATTTGCTTGTAAAAATTGCAACAGTTCAATGATCTGGTCCAAACTTAGGTTAGTTCTATCTTGTCAACTGATGACTAGCATGCTAGCAACATGGCTCTAGGGATAGTAATGTTGGGTCACTCGGCCGGGCTGCCACTTTGGTCCACATTGAACTTTCACAACATCTACAGGATGGATTGTACGGAGCCCCTCTGGGGCCACATGGTAGAAAAAAATAATTAAATGTGTAAACCGTGCGCACGGGTTTCCAATCCGTTCCCTCTGTTTTGTAATCCGTGCTCACGGATTGCATTTTTTCTACACAGCAGCAAATAGAGCGGACCATTAAGCAAATGCATTTAGCATTCACGTATTTAAATTAAATGTATATTTTAGATTTATTTCGGTTAAATCATTAGCCAGTGACGGCTGGTGGGGACATTGGGTGGGGGGGCTGACAAATGCATTGTACCCATCAATAGTTTGCGGTGCAGCAGCAACAGCATCATATCAGATACCAAGTTACAACAACACTTTATATCTTATTATAACAAGTTCTCTAGAATAACACTATAGAAGTACTCACAAGAAAGGCCTGCT
>JAVQJF010123907.1:0-14747 GCA_036023855.1 Gadopsis marmoratus | reverse complement strand
AGTTGGCTCCTTTCGATGCGGAGGAGCAGCGGCTCTACTCTGAGCTCCCTCCGAATGTCCAAGCTCCTTACCCGATCTCTAAGGGTGAGCCCGGCAACTCTCCGAAGGAAACTCATTTCAGCTGCCGAAATTATCTTATATTAAATTTAAAAAACTACTAGTAGTAGTAGTACACAAAGGACTTTGAAAATTAGACAAGATTTTCGACAAAATTTATTTCCATCATTCCATCAGGGAAAGAACTAGTGTGAGACCTGGCCTGAGCCTATTATAACTAACATGAGGTTTCCAATTAAGCCAAACAATCACAACAACCCAAAATACAAAAACGTTAGTACAGGGACTTCAGCTTGATCACCTTGGACAATACAAAACACAATCAAACCTAGCTACTTTTCCAAACCACATTTCAGCTAATATGAAGTATGTTTATGATCTATGGCTCTAAAATCGCAACCCCTAGTGTTGGGTAGATTGTGCAGCTAAGCTGAGCTGAACAGCAATGATCTCTAAGACTAGTTGGGCCCTTTCAAAACTCTGTCAGCCCCTGACGGCCCTTCAAGATTCAAGGTGACTTATGGGGGAGCGTCTGGCGCTATGACGCTGCGGTCGGGATCTCATTCCCTGACAGATTACAGTGTTGGACAAGCTGCCACTCGCAGCAGTGTGGCTGTGATGGCTCTGATAATTGAAGTACTCAAAGGTGGATGGGTTGGACAGATGAAGCCCAGCAAGTCAATGGATGGACAGTGCAATCGTGAGCTCCAGGTGCTGGCACTAAAAGGGCCAGGTGGACTGGGCCCGAGCAGAAGCAAACAAAAAAACGGTCACAGGGCATTTTGTGTCCATATTCTGTCCTTTTCATTTTAAATCTATTTGTTACCCACCAAAATTTGCCATTATTAGATTGAACAGCTCAGGGCTAATATATCCCATCGAGCCACATGTGCCCCAGGCAACGTATACGATGTACAGAAACTGACAGCAGAAAAAATATTCCTCTACAAATGACATGACAGCCAATATCTTCTAGCCAGTATGTGACATTTATGGGAGTATTGGTTGGAGTTTAGCCTTTAGATTCTGCTATTATTGTTTTTATCTCCCCCAGTCCCATTTCACTGATATAACCATCTATTGGCCTATCTTATTCCCGGCAAATGGACAAACAGACTGCTCAACATTCATTGTGTGGCTGCAAACAGATTTCATAATCGTCACTCGCGTTGGTCACAAGTCAATAGCTATGACTTTATCAGCAGGAAAACACACAGAAGGTTTGTTCATGGACTTAATTGAATAGGAATAGCTGAGCTCCAGCATCATGCTCGCAAAGTCATTTTCATATCGCTCAAATGTCGCCAGGGGATGGGTTGACCTGTCAAGCCTCCCTGTGACAAGTGCCACCAAAGAAAACACACTGAGCCCACATTAAAAACTGACTTCTGCAGAGAAATGAGCATCAGAATCTCTGTATTAACCTACTATAAAAGTATATATTTTACAAATGCATTTAGCCAGATATTATACTGGAGCAATGGCACTTAACATTCAGTGCATACGGACAGTGCAGGACAAACAATGCATTGCACACTATAAATATCACTTTACAAACACGTCATTCAATCAGTAGGTGCATTCAGGCAGCACAGCGTACAGGAAAGATGAGAAATACCAGCTGTGCAGTTTGCCAAATGGAGGTGTGCATGGGGAGAGCAGCAGCAAGGATCCGGGGGGATGAGGGCAGAGAGATGACTGGGTGTGAGAGAGACAGAGATGATGATTTCTAATCTGTGGAGGCCTCAAGAATGAGAGGATCTGTCACCAGTAGGAGATGGGCCTAACCAACTAACCGTAACCCTAATACACACCCCCACTGGTAATATACACTGATTGAAGGTGAAATGTACAACAATGTGTATGAGAGGAAGATTTAGAAGATTTGGAAGGACAAAGGATTACATTTAACCTTTTACATTTGGCCGATGCTCATAGCCAGGGCCACATATCAAAATAAGCTTAAATTATTATATCACAATCACGGCAAGCAACAGGTAACAAGTACAGTACGTGCAAGGGTCAGAACCATAGTGGCATTGCCCTAGGATGACAACATAAAAGAGTTGCACTAGAAAAGGAAATAAAGAGGTGGAGGAAGAAGGAACTGACAGGGTCAGATAAAGATAAATGCCAGATGCTGGAGGCCACAGTGGTGGTTGGGCTCTACAAGAAGAAGAAGAAGCCCAGAGTGTGTATAAACGAGAGAGCAAGAAGGAGTTAAAGAAAGAGAGCAATAGAGAGTGAGAGTGAGAAACCACATCCACAGTGTATGGGGAGCAATACAGAGGTAACGAAAGAGAGGCAATCCAGGGAGGGGGTAAAAAGTTAAAGCAGAAACAGGGAAGTAGTGAGAAAGAGAAATAGCCAATTAGCAGGAAGCCAGCAGGTGTGCTTTCTCTCTGGAGCCCCCCTTCCCTTACCCCCCATCCTTGGTATGGGGTAGGGGGGTGAGCTAATGCTGTGCGGGCCTTAAAGAGCAGGGTGTTGCTATGGCAACCGCCTGGCACGCTCTGTCTCCAGGGAAACGGAAATGTCACAGCTTAAGAGGTCTCACAGAAAGCAAGTGAGGAAGAGAGAAGCAGAGAGAAAGGCAGGGGGAAAACAAGGGTACAGGTATGTGCGAGGAAACGCAGTGATGGGATCGATGCATTACTCCTTTTCTTTGTAGCAAAGCTGTCACATTATCTATGGAGTTTCTGTACAATCGAATTAATCATCTGGCATCGGCCTCCAATCCTCCCACTCATATCTTAACTTAGTTTACAGCCTGAACAGATGACAGTAGACGTTGGGTAATTTAGAGACCGTCATCGTAAGAAACTGAAACCCAGGTCGCCCGCACCTGAGCACAATGCAGCAATACATTGCCGGGCCTTTGAGAGCTAATCAACCTTCATTTATTTAATCAAATATTTACTGTCATAAGCAGCCGAGGATGCCCGAGGGTGTGGTGGCAAAGCTAAAGCCTGCATCGCCAGCATGTGGTGAGGGTGAATGTGAATGGTGTTTGCTGCTGAGCTACGGGCTGACCCTCCAAATCACACATTAGCCAAGGCCGACTAGCTGAAAGTCCATTAACCTGAATGGCCACTGATTGCTCCACTATTAACACAGTCTGACTCCTCTCCTCCAGGGCTGTACCCACTTACACAGGTGCTTCAGCACCCCTCAAGGTCCTGGATTAATCAGGGTAAACAAATGTTGTTTCTTTGTCACGGCAGTGCCACTTTGTTTGACGTATGCCACACATTACGTCTATAGTCACTCCCACTATTCTCCTCCAAATTTTTAAAAAATGTATTTACTGAATGTGCCCATCTGGCATAATTGACCTTTTGTGTGTAGGCTGTCGTGCTTCAGAAAGGTTGATTCAATTGTATTGGAAAGTCACAAAAGAAATGGAAGACGTGTATGCGTGTGTGGTACGTGCGTGGGTTCGTGTTAGCGTGAGGACAGTGGGTTCTCGGGGAAAGGAGATGACCAGCTAAATGGAGCATTTCTCCAGCATGTTGCTGTGTGTCGGAGAGAGTGGCCTGGCCATGCCTAATTTATTTCCTCTTTTGTCGTTGTTGTCTCCATTCCTCGGTTGATTAAACCAACCTCATGCAGCTATGCTCAACAAATAGCCTAATTGAGTACGACCTTGGCAAATGATATATCAGCCCTATCCTCCAAAAACACCACCTGCACCAGACGCCCATCTCCCCATCCCATCGCTCTGCGGGCTGCCGCACCAAGCACAACAAACATAAACAGGGGATTCGCCTCCTCAGCCAAAGTCATTTCTTGCACGACCTTTCCCACAAATCACCGCGATGACACAGGGCTGGATGGATCACTGAAATGGGACACATTTGTATCACTTAGACCTTTCATCAGATGCAAGCAGATACTCATCTATTATTCCCTCTTCCATTTGCAACTTTCACCCCACAGCCTGCACACAGAGGGCAAAATAAGTGAACAAAACATTCCCATTTCTGCTCCATGCAGCAGCTGCAGCAAGCTGAAGCAGCACAGAATTCTCATTAAATTTCCATCCTGTCTTTGTGTTTAGATGGGAGCTGGAATGAGGGAAGGAAGGGGGGGCTGGTAGTTTGTGTTCAAAGGGGCCCGCTGTAGAAGATCTGATGGCTCTCTCAGTGCAGTCTCTGGTGGGATCTCTCACAGGATACAGATGCCTGCTCCGAGATGGCTTCATACCTAATGAGTCTGAGCTCCAGCAGGGCTGCACACAAAGCAGCGCTGCCCTCGATT
The DNA here is from genome assembly GCA_036023855.1 of Gadopsis marmoratus. Classification (NCBI taxonomy): domain Eukaryota; kingdom Metazoa; phylum Chordata; class Actinopteri; order Centrarchiformes; family Percichthyidae; genus Gadopsis; species Gadopsis marmoratus. The sequence goes on along the minus strand of JAVQJF010123907.1, from coordinate 10,430 downwards.
CTCTGTTTGTTTGCCACCGCCAGCCCCACCCTCGCTGTCTCGCTCACTCGCTCACTCAGCACTGAGCGATGTGCCTGCCCACAGCTAGTGTGTGACACTGATGTGTTTCTCAGGAGGGATGCGTATCCTGCAGGTAAACACCTGGAGACTGAAAAATCACCCTCCAAAAGCAGGCGACAGGGACTGTGCTGTAGCCAGGGACTGTTAACAAAGTGAGACTCATCCCTCTGCCTGTCTCTGTGCTCCGGCTTCGGTCTTGGCACTGAGGCACTGGACCACAGAACCGAGTTCTGTGTAGTGGGAGAGGAAGAGGGGGAAAAACCGCCTTAGATGCTCAGATCTGAATGGGCTTCAAGATTTTGTTTGAATTTCTTGTGCGTTGAACAGTTACAAACCTTTTACAACATGGGGAATTGGTAACCACAAATTAACAAGATGTGTTGGGAACATAAGAGATCCCAGTATCTCTGTGAAAATAGTTATGTATTTTGGAACAGCAGTGCATACAAAACTGAAGTGTAAAGAAGGTTTTACTCCTTGATAGCAAACCCCCAAGAGTAACGTTTCAGAAGAGACCACGATTGTGACGGTTAAACAAAAGGGTTCAAGTAACAATTAAATTTTGGGTATGTCAGTTTCAGCTTGTGAGGACAATAGGGGTGCTTGGTAATGTTCAAAAACAATAAAAAGCACATGGTAAATTTCAGGTCTGCATCTTCATACATGTGGAGGAGCCGTAGTTCATATTCTTCAGAATGTGCATGTGTCCTTGTGTGTGTGTGTGTTGGAAAGAGAGAGCCCATGCTGTGGTGACCTCTACAAAAGACATAGAGGGGACAAAGGCTTGGTAAACAGCAGATCTTCCTCCCATGTCCCTCAGAGCTGTGCCGCATCTGACCTGGAGGTGAGATGGGGACGTGTTGATAAAAATAGGTCACGCTGCCAATATACAGCCTGAGAGGATGCCAGGGAGGTTACCACAGCAAGGAGAGGAAATGGACGAATGTGGCTGTCTGTCCATCATCCTTGTCCTGCTGGGAGAGAGAATAGAGGAGAGTCGTAGGGAAGAATGGGACGAAAAAGAATAATTCTGGCCCGCTCTTACATTACACAGAGGTCAGGCGCTGTTTCGAACACTTGAGCTCTCTGCACTGCTGATAATTTCAATGACGGCATCCACAGGCATCCACTTTTAAAATCACATGGAAAGCATGGGAAATGCATATTGTAGCTCATTAAAATTTCACTTTAGAGCTCTCTGACGAGCTCTGAGCTCCAAGACAGCATGCCATCGAGGGTGTGACAATAATTCCCTCAAGGCCACTCGCACAAGACAAAATGTAGGGGGTGTCTATGGTCTCTGCCAACCCGGGCGATTAATGCATACTGCACTGAGGGCTCCATACAGTCCACATGCCATTATAAGCCTGCCGAGAATGAGCTGTCATCATATAGACGCTGGCTGTCCCAAGGCAGAATGGCTTTAATCAAAGCCTGTGAGGAACCAGCCATCACTGGGGACAAGTTTCGTTGGGAGTTAAGTTATAAGAACGAAGGATCCATGCAATCTCAACTCATCCCAGATGGGAAAGAGGGATTAAAGAGTTAAGAAGTGACGAAGATGGATGGAGAGAAAAGGACGTCTCTACATGCCTCTCCCCATCTTTACCTCAGAGAGCTGTCATGATAGCTGGCCCGGCCTGCTTATTTATTGAGAGGTTTCATTCATGAGCTGACTGACTGGGAGCATTTAAACAGACGTAAGTTTCTGCCCCTCGGCATGCCTTTGCTTCCTTTTCAAGCAGGCCATCCTTCATAACCATCAATCAGATGATAATTTTATCAAGCACCCCACCTCACTGACAGTCCACACAAGCAGGGCCTTACCAACACAAGACCCTAATAATGTATTCCTTTCACCACTTCGCAGAAAATGTGCCAGGGGATTTATTAATAACACTTCCCATGGTTAACAATTTACATATGGCCAATATCACAAGACTTCATTAAATAAATAATCTGGGATCACATCTCTCCTCAGATGTTTGTAAATCCAATTATTGCTTTATCAAATTGGATTTTGCTGTATTATTTTTTATTTTTTCAGGGTGTGGTGCCTGGCAGTGGGATGATGAAATTGGTGCAGTTTAATATCAGCGCTGCTGATAAATGTGTTTGGTTTCATCACTGCAGCTGTAGACAGTCCAAAGGGCAGGCGCAGTGCTCAGGAGCACGGGCCACTGCTGGGACGACTTCTGCGTTAATCATATTACAGCGCAGCACCAAGGTGTGCAGAGGACATTTGCACACAAGGAAATGTGTGTAGGACAAAACTGATAGGCAAGAAAGCACCCCAAGCCACTGCAGGGAGGCTATAGCTTACAGCCCTGCACAGACAGGGTAGTTGTGTTTACTGTTTAAAGACGCAGAGAGACTATAACTTTCTACGGCGAGGAGAGTAATTAGCTGTGAAGCGTCAAATAGACAACAAAGAGCGCAACATGAAACTGCTTCTGATGCATATCCTTGAACTCTCAGCAAGGAGATGGTATCTTTACAGAACAAAAAGATCCCACATCTTTGCCTCTCATGTCCTCTGATCTCCTCTCTGTACACTACCATCTACATGGTTTCAAAATAAAAACAAAGGCAATAGAAGAGGATGGATTCTCCACGGGGCCAGTCTGATAAAATAGTTCTTCACAAGTTTTCCCTGGAAGTAGGTAGAGAGTCCCCAGTGTTCCTGTGTCCACCCTGAATGACACTCCAGCAGCCTCGCTCTCTGGGGAGGCACTATGCACGAGGCACGGGGAAAAGGCAAGAAGAAGAAGAAAAAAACACAAGAAAACTAAAAACACTTTCCACTTTCTTCTCTTCTCTCATCTTTGATGCTCCTCTGGTACAAACCTGGGTTTTCTCTTTCCCTTTGTAGCACCTCGCAAATGAAAACATGTGAGGAGAAGCAGTGAAAAATGAGGCAGCCTAAGGTGGAAAGAGAGGGTAGAGCGAGAACCGGGGAGCTCTGGGGCTGTTTTCATACAAACAGCTAAGCCAGAGAGAGGGAAGTGGAACATCTTGTTAATGCGCTGCCTACAGTACAACCTTGCCCTAATATCTAATATTCCCCACAGTGTGAATGTGTGTGCAAGTCTTGCATACATGAGTGCACAAGAGGGACCTATCTAGTGACCCATGCTGACCTATGAATGAACAAGCTTGGCTTCAAATGGACCAGAGTGGTTGAAACTTAAAAGCTTGTCATTCCAAAGTCCCTGAGAGTGAACGTGGTGGGCAAGAGGACACGCAGTAAACAGAATTGGTGCTTGGTGGGTACTTGCTGGCTAATTAGCTAGAAATGCTAACAGCTCTCAACTGTTGATTCTTACTACAAATTTTTTGTCCCTTGACTGCAGAAAATGTGGAGTCTATAAACATCATTATCCAAAAACAAGACAGAAATTAGATAATTCAGGAGAGAATAAAGCTGTAACCCTCTAATGTCTATTTTTTTCAATTTATCTACACCGTGCCTCACTGCATGTATCTGTCGCTGATTATTGTACTATTTACTCCTCTGAACACAAAAAACAGGGTTCTGCTAATGCAGATAGCAGCTTAACGACTCCAAATCAGGGGAAATGCAGTGCATCGGCCTGGGAGGTCGATAGCCTTGTCAGACCAAGCCATAGCGGCATCAACATCAATTGTATAGACTACTAAAACAGCGTTGTAAAGGATCCAGGATGGGAATTAAACAGGGACAACAAGGTAATGGGCATGACAGTGAACAGGGAGAGACGCTCTCACGCTTCCAGACTGCACGTACTGCTATGGACGCACAACACAGAGAACTGAAATGAAAATACATAAAAATATCACGCAAGCAGCACCCGCACTGCATTCCCTGCTCTTGGATTTTTAAACCATCACCAGGTTTAAAGATCAAAATTGTTGACCGTTGCAAAAGTCAACAAAAGAAATTGCAACATGCAAAATATACACAGAAAACAAAAGGACGAGAATTATTTATGCTGTCAAGCTGATAAATATAGACTCGTTAAGGTGCTAGCATGTTACCAACACCCAAACAGGAGCTCTATGCCAGCCTGTGCCATCTCCAGAGTCTGAGGGTGGTTATGATGTAGTCACTCCAGTCTATATGTGTCCTCTCCTGCCTTGGCGAAGGACCTGTGAAAATGGGCTTGGGGGCAAAACTGGCGGTGGCAAACAACAGGGAACATGAGGTCTATGCTGTTGGCCCACAGATGCCACTCTTCCCCGGCCTTCCTCCATGTCCTCCTGCCTGGCTGGCAGGCGTCCATACAGCCCACTGGCCATATACAAAGAGAAGCTCACAATGTTATCTGTGTCCTCTGCCTTTCCTGTGCCCAGTCCACCATCATCTATTTATTTATCCCAAACCTGAGAATAAAGAGGGAAATGAAAACACACCTTATTCAATACTTCTTTTTTTCATTCAAGTGCTTTCCAGCTGACTAAAAAATTCATATTTATGCTAATATGCAGCACCTCTTTCCGCCTCTGCCTCACATGGGAGATGGGAGCCAGGCTAGAATTAATGACATTGCATCAGCAGCAATGTTTGCCGCGTTTCATTAGCTGGTATATCTTTAATTTCCAATAAACACAATAATTAGGGGAGGAATCCGCGGAGACAAGCCCTGGCAGGCTGCTGCCGTGGTAACAGCTGTAACCGAATCTGCACAGAGGTAACAGCAGTCAAGGAGGACTTTCAGCTTAACCAAATCCTGCCTCGCAGTGGGAAGGGCCTCAATTCAATTATATGAAAATGAAGCCCACCACAGATATCAGCCCGGCCGTTCACAGAAAAGTGAGAGGAAAGAAAAAAACATATGCAAGAGCATCTGCAGAAAAGACGGACCCATCTGTATGTATATATACGTATATGGTATGCAAATTAAAAAGACATCCATATTTCAAAACTGATTTTTTTTTCACTTATATAAAAATCAAACACCGTCAAATAAAGCTAGACTTTCATTTCACCTTTTTTCTTTAAAATCCCTTTCAAAGCAGTATCCGCCCCCCCTCCTTTGCTTCAGCTTTCACAAGCCCACTCTTTCAAAGAGCACTTAAGAGGGAGGGGAAAACATTCACAGAATTTTTCAAAAATCAGCCCCTCACATATTACACAGTGCTTTGCTCACTGTGAGCACAAAGGGCAGTAGAATGGATTAATCCTACACATTATAGTCAAAGGACTAGTGAGACTCATGTACAGAGAGGCAATTTACCATCCTGACCTTTCAATCTTTAAAATGTTCCACATATCCCTCCCCTCCCCCCACACACATACTTTTGAATGCTCTCCTCCAACGCTAGTGCCGCAATCATCTGACGATTTCTTCAACTCAACATGACTTGATGAACAGAGTGAGATAAAAAAAAAAAAAAAAGAAGAAAAAACACCAGAAAGAGTAAAGGGAGGGACTAGACAGGAGAGAGAGATAATGATAGAGACAAAGAAGTGAGAATTTCTCCCTGAGAAAGGATAGCTGTGTGGCAAAAGAGAGGAAGGCTATAATGGAAGCTGACACTGCCTGCATTCCCAGTTCTGACCTCCCAGTCTGAGTGTCCTGTTTATTTAGAGACAAACAAATAGTGAAGCACAAAGAGCTAATAGGCCGTGCTAGACACTCAAAGTCAGCCACCCCAGTGTAAGGCAAGGATGCTGAACACGAGCGGAATGGCACCGATCTCACAAGGGCTGATATTTGTTACCTAATGATTGTGGAAAAACTGACATCACTACATTTTTGCTTTAAAGAACAGATATCAGTGTAGATAATTTCAAACCTGTATTTAGATTTGAAGGTAAAAATGCAGCATAGTGCTTCCATTGTCTACATTTAACCCCGTTGCACATTTTTACTCTTAGAAGATAAGTAATATTCAGTCATTTTCTTATTATAAAGAAATCCCATAAAAAGACTAACTCCAGCAATGAATCGATCCTACTAACAACTAACTAAGATGACTGAGCCTCCTTTGTTGTCCAAAATCACATAAATGAAAACTCTGGGTGACATATATATATATATATACACTGCTCTGGGATATTGATCTGGTCAGTTAGGTAGCAGAGGGGGTTGTTAATCACTTTCAGCTGCTTTGGTGTTAATGAAATTAAAAACAGGTGAACTAGAGGGGCAACAATGAGACGAACCCCAAAACAGGAATAGTTTTACAGGTGGAGGCCACTGACATTTTTTCCCCTCAGTGATGCCCTGGTCCAGATCTGGGAGGAGATACCCCAGGACACCATCCATTGTCTCATTAGGAGCCCCAACATAGTCAGGCATGTATACAAGCACGTGGGGGCCATACAAACTACTGAGGACCATTTTGAGTTGCTGCAATGACATTTTAGCAAAATGGACTAGCCTGCCACATAATGTTTTCACTTTGATTTTCGGGGTGTCTTTGAATTCAGCCCTCTGTAGGTTGATCATTTTCATTCCCATCAAACGATGTGGCATCCTTTCATTCCTAATGCATTACCCAGTCCATATCAGTATAGATATCCAGCATGATTTTTTTTCCCATTGAGAAATTTAAATCATAATCCCGTGGATCCCGTGTACACCATCCTCTTGCTGGAAATACGCACTGGAGCACCAAATGTGTGTTAATCCACAACCCGAAAACAGTCCCCAATAAATACACTATTTACACAAGTTTGTGTAACCATTTAGTAACAACTACAGTGCCCAGCAGCCGTTTAAAGAAATTTAACAGGAAGCATTTTATTAATTGTTAAGTTAAACTATATATTTGTGACCCAATGATTTACATCATCATTAGAAATGAATGGTGCCTGAGCTAAGAGCCACAGACAGGGTGGGAGAGTCAGACTGGACAAACGCTTTGTCAGTTTTGGTCTTTTATTCAGGTTTGATGACAGTAGGACAATCCTTTATCCATTCAATTTTAATCACATAATAAAATTTTCCATGAACTCAGTACTTCTTTCAATGTTATTCTTTCTTTTGTTTCCACTACAGCCACCTATACATGGCACAATTGCTTTGATTTGCCAGGTTTGGCATCCTGTTCAGCAGATCCTTCCCCTCCTCTGCTTGTTTAGGGCTGTACACCTCTCATAAGCATACCAGATTAGACTAGGCTATGGAAAGGTCATAGCTCAATGGTGGGTCCCTGGCAGCCTCTCCTGCTCTGCTACCAGGCTCTGCATCCAGGTTATGGGGGACCCAGAGCAGCCTTGCTTCCCAGTAGGCTCCCTGACGCAACAAGCCCAGCATGCGGGATCCATAATGTCAGACATCTCCATATCCCCAGTAATCACCAGACCAACTTGGGACTATGTGCTGGGCTGTGATTAGCAACAGTGGCTTTCCAGTCCTGTTCAGACTTCGCACAGTGGAACAATAAGAGTTGACGTCTCCATCTGCTGCCGTGAATTACTGCCGTCACCTTCCTCCACTCCCCACACTGAGAGAGAGACTCAAAAGGAAGGGGAGAAGAGCTCACTCACTTTGGAAAATGCTTGCACCCTAAGTCAGAAAGCAACGGGCTCAAGCTGTGCCTTTTCACCTTCCCATCTCAGTTGATCTTTGGGTGAGCATATGGCCTGAGAGTCGAGAAAGTGCAGCATCTCGGCAGGCTGGATTAGGGATGGAGTAACAGGCTGCAAGGGAGTGGTGATGGGCACTTTGGCTGGAGCATGCCGTAATCTACCCAGCAAGGCAGAGCACAGATGCTGGGCCAGGCAGGGAGGCTCACTCGTCGTTAAGGGTCCATTACAGAAAAGTCCTCGTTAAAGAAACACCACTGCGAGGAGAGACCGTTCGATAGATGAGCACTAACGGCAAGGATAAGATTTAATTAAATTATTAATTAATCGCTCCACCATTTTCAGTGTGATCATGTCTCCATTTCCCTCATTAAAGGTACAGCAACCTGGGTGGGAGGCTTAAATCCAAGCTCATAAACACCAAACCTTTTAGAATTTTCTTTTGTTGCAAACTGTGCCACATCCATAGTCTCTCTCGACCTTTTGTTTGACTGCATTTTGCCTACTTTTTCCATACGGGCTTCCTGACAGGCTTATTTGAGAAAATGCTTTTGGTTAGCAAAGCAGGGAGATGTGGTGAGGTGAGGGAAGGAGAGAGGCCTGAGGAATTCTGCTCAATTGAGCACTGGGGAGGATGTTAACACGGAGCCCTGGCACCTCTGCCAAAATGAGTTAGCCTTACTTGATGTTTCAGTGTTGATTAAGAGACAGGGATGGGAATAGGTTTCAGCTCTGTTTAGTAAGGGAGCAGCAGGTGCAGGTTGGGACAAGCCAAGTGATGATGGTGTTGACTAGCGTCTGTCTGTACACTGCAACAATTGTCTCCCCTAACAAGCGATTCATCGCAGCAAAATCTCACCAGCAAATCAACTCTTTATATACTGGTTAAATATATTTATTGAGCATTAACTACTAAAACTAATGAAAGGTGAAAGTTGTTTTACCATGAAGATGAGTTTTGATGGCACCACATGACTGGACAGCCTTCTGGCTCTTCATTGCTCTTTGGCTATATCAGTTTGCACGAACTGTAAATAAATAGATATATTGTGACAAAAAGACTCGACATTCATTTAAAAAAAAGATTGCTGTGGAAGAGGAGCATCTAGGTATCTAAATGTATCTATGTAAAGAAATTCTAGCAACCTCTGAAGAGGTGAAAGAAACCCCCCCACTTCCAAATAAAGTAATGATTAATTATGTCTATAAATAAATGAAGCAAATTTACAGCCTTTTTAAACTTTCTTGAAGAAAAGCATTCTGACAGGAAAACATTTTTTAATTCCAATGTAATAATCAGTTTGATGATGTAAGTGTTTAACAGAATAAAATTCTTGAACCTACTGTAGTGATTGCATTGAAGGTTTAAAGTTTAAAGTCGCACTACATTCAAATTGGTTTGCTCATTTGAACAACAATAAGATTTAATGATCAAATGCAATTCAATAGCTTTCATTTGGATATTCTCTGGATTGTAGAAGCTGGAAAAGATTCTCTAGTGAAGCACGTAGGCTCGAAACTGATGTAAAGAAGATTTTTCCTCTCCCTCTTTTTCACTGTAACAACCTCCCTGAGCATTTCATAGCTGCATATGCTGCTGCTTAAAGCACTGCTGAGATTTATGCCGTTGTCAGCTCACAAGGGTGCAATCAGGAATAAAGATCCCATAAACCCCTCTGATGTGTCCACAGGTACAGCAGTACTGGGTTATTGCTGATGGCGGATAAAAACCACGTAACTGTATGTTTGGTGTTTCTTCCTTTTTCTTATTTGAAGTGAAAGCTTGCACAGTTACGTTTTGAGTGAGTTTCATGACCCATGGACTTCTGATTAAACCTTGTGGTACAATTCTACAAATACATTGACGTCAACAGGAGAACAAGTTTAGCTCATCCCACGACAGCACTGTGCTAGCTGAGAACGGGGCAGGGGCAGGGGCAGGGGCAGGGAAGGGAAGGAAGCCATAAAGACTGCAGACTGCCAGAGAAAGGAAAAGCGATTAGGATGGATGTGCAAACATGCACATCACGTCAAAGCTTTAGGCCCCTTTGTTTTAATCCTAAGTAATGCTGATTTCCTTAGGGTTGCTGGGGTTGCCAAGAGTGCTGGTGTGTGTCAGCGTATGTCTGTGCATGCAGTATGTGTGTGCGTGTTTAGATTGTTTGTCCACTCCTGAAGTCAAGCCAGGTTGGCGTCTGCTGCATTGTGCATGCTACTTGTGAGTCTGCATGAACGTGTGCGAGTAACGCTTGGACCCCACAGATTATCCCCCGTGTCCTGTGTACACGCATGTTTGTGCGTGCCCACCTGGCTATCTCTCAATGGGTTACATAAGTACGTGCGAACCCTTCAGGGGACTCCCTAGCTCTGTGTCCAGCTGGCACACCGCTCCCGCTCCCAGCTTTGCCTTTCAACTCCATCAAACAACTGACTTTACTTATCTCTTCCTTCACCTGTACAAAATGGGGTTTTTTTAGTTTTTTTTTTGTCATTTTAATTGATTTATTTGTTCTCCAGATAGTCTTAACTGGGGTGACTAACAGGGCTTAGCTGACACAAGCTCACATCGCTGTCGAGACAATTCACTTTTCCATTCTGTATTTTCATGGTGAGGTTGTCCGTTGTTACGCCTGGCTAGATAGCATCTGCTCAATCCAGCCGGTCTCAAATGTGTGGTCAACACTGCACAAAGAAAAAATAAAAATAAGAAAATGTCTGTAACCGTCCGTATGCCTGTGCAGTTTGATGACTGATGGGAAAAGTATTTGCGTGAAGGCCGAGTTATGAGAGTTGCCTCGGTCCCGTCTGTATGAGATTGCAGAGTAGTAATCAAAGAGGTGGCACGTCTTGGGCT
>JAVQJF010123904.1:0-37686 GCA_036023855.1 Gadopsis marmoratus | reverse complement strand
CCTTAGAGATCGGGTAAGGAGCTTGGACATTCGGAGGGAGCTCAGAGTAGAGCCGCTGCTCCTCCGCATCGAAAGGAGCCAATTGAGGTGGTTCGGGCACCTGGTAAGGATGCCCCCTGCACGCCTCCCTTTGGAGGTTTTTCGGGCCACGCCTTGGGGTCCCCCGGGAAGAGCTAGAAAGCGTTGCAGGGGAGAGGGACGTGTGGATAACCTTGCTTAGCCTGTTGCCTCCGCGACCCGGCCCCGGATAAGCGGTGGAAAATGGATGGATGGATGGATGGTGATGTGATAATCTGGGTCTGAGAAATGGATTTTCACTAAAGTGGTCACTGTTCTGCGAGGGTGCTAGGGAGAGGGGGTACGGCAAGAGACAGGCAAGAGGAAAGGGATGAAGGACTATTGCCAGCAATGCCAGAAGGAGAGAGAGAAACAAAGTGGAGAGTAAGAGAACGACATACAAGGACAGAGAGGCGTGGGTGGGACATTTACACCCCCGCCAGAGGAAAGATATGTTGCTCAGCATTCAGCACAGCCTCAATCACTTGATTGCTAGTCAGCCTGGATTACAGAGTAGAGTTTACAATTACCTCACCATAGACCAGACTGGACACACACACACACACACACACACACACACACACGCCCAACCAGTGAGTCACTCAGCCAGCCAGTCAGCAAAGTTCTTTTTTTAGCTAATTTCAATCAGCAGATTTCATTATTCCCTTGCCAAGACCATTTTCTCTTTTTGTCATTAGAATTTCTCATTATCATCAAGTCAGTCATCTACTCAGTCAGTCACCCACATCACCTGCCAGCTAGCCACCTGGTCGGCCTGGCAACAAACCAATCACAATGTCGCCCAGCCAGCCAATCAGTGAGCCACAGCAATCCTGTGACCTGGTTGTGCAGCCACCTAGCCAATCACCTTGTCACCTAATCAGTCACCAAGTCATCTAGTCAGTCATCAAGGAACCTGGTCATACAATCACTGAAGTCACCCACTCATCTTGTCACCTAGTCAGACAGTTTTTGGTGTAGTTGCACATTCACCTAGCCAGTCACCTTGTCACCTATTCAGTGACCAAACCATCTAGTCAGTCACCTAACCAGTCACGAAGTTAGTCATTAAGTTGCCTACTCAGTCATCCTGTCATCTAGTCAGTCACCTGGTTACTGACCTTGTTATCTTGTCAGTCATTAAGTCACCCACTCAGTCATCTCCTCACCTAGTCTGACAGCCACCTAGCCATTACAAAGTGATTTCAGCAAGTCAGCTTGTTAATAGTCTCTTTCCCTAGTCAGTCACCTTGTCACATACTCGGTTATTTAGTCACTTGATTGAGCATGCATGCTTTACATCCTCTGTGCAGTACATTAGCACATTATGTACTCTGTGTCTTTTTAAAGTTACACTTGGCCCTTCTCCCTGGTTGTATTTATATCTTTAAGAAATAGGGCTATTACCTTATATTGAATATTACTTTAAAACTTTTTTTTAGCATTAACCTGACCAGGGACAGGAAATGAAAAATAACAAAATGTACATCACAGAATAATGATGCGTATGAACAGGCAGTTTTCTTGTTAAATCAATAAATAAAGAGAGAGAGAAAAGAAAGAGACATCATTACCTGCAGTGTGTGCTCCTGCGTGTGTGTATGAGTGGGTTCTGGGGTCATTGGAAAGTGTATGGTCTGTTTCTTGAGTCTGTAGCTTAATGTGAGTGCGTGTGCGGCTGAGAAGGAACACAATATGGCACCATTAAGCCACTTCTAATAACATCACATTCAGCACGGAGCCTCTAAGACCACAGTGGTCTCTGTGCAGGCCTGTGTGTGCGTGTGTGTGTATCTTTAGCCTGTATATACATTTGTGTAGGTGTGTTTATTATCTTTGCATATCTGCAGGTATCCCTATACATAATGTACAGTATGTGCGTATATAATATGAATGAGACTGTAATAGTTCATTTTGTTTTTATGGTGTGTGTGTGTGTGTGTTTACAAATGTATGCTGTGCTTGATTTATAAAGCGGTTTACTTTTATTGATTGTGGTTTAAGCTAAGTGTCCAGGTGCTTGTGCTTGAAAAGAGATATCTGTGCATGGATGTTTGTGTGTGTGTGTGTGTGTGTGTGTGCGTGTGCATGATGGATAAACTGTTTGTGCTTGTGTGTGTTCAAAGAAGATTATACTGACATAAAGCTTACCCACACAGGCTAGTGATCAAGGTCATCTTTACCTCTGACTGGCTGGCTTGGTTCCTGCCATAAAAATTTGTGTAATTGCTGGCTGTGTTAGTGGATATAAACTGCCAAAAAACAAGTTATGTGAATATATCACATCCATATCGCAGATAAAGAGTATACAAGATCAACCAAATTCTACATATAGCCAGTTGTGGAAGAAGTACTCAGATCATTTACTTGTGTGAAAAGTAGCAATACAATACAAGTAGAAATACAAGTAAAAGTCATGCTTTCAGGATTTGAATAAAGTAAAGGTTTTAGCATTCAAAATACCTAAAGTACCAAAACTATTCAAAAAGTACTGATTATGCAGAATGGCCCATTTCAGAATCATAATATTTTGGATTATAATCAAGTGGCGGCTGCGGCTGAGAGGGTCGTGCGGTCATCCTTTAACCCCAGGTGGTGTTTCGTTCCCAGCTCCTTCTGTCCACATGTCGAGGTGTCCCTGAGTAAGACACTGAACCCCTAGAAGTCCCCGGTGGAGGCCAGCATGCCAAATGTGTCCCCATCGGTGTGTGAATGTGGTGTGATTGTGAATGTTTGTCTGTCTGTGTTTGTCTGCCCTGTGATTGTCTGGCGACCAGTCCAGGGTGTTCCCTGCCTCTCGCCCAATGTCAGCTGGGATCGGCTCCATTTGGTGAAGTAATACATCTGAAATATAGTGAAGAAATATAAAGTAGCATAAAATGGATTTACTCAAGTAAAGTACAAGCACCTCAAAATTGTACTTAAGTACATTATTTGAATAAATGTACTTAGTTACTTTCCACAACTGCATCTAAAAGTGGACCTTTACTTAATGCTGAGTGCAAACTCATCTTACCCAGGATTAACATTTGCACCTTTGCTAAAAGGTCATTTTTAAATTTGCCATTAAAAAGGAGTCTCATAAATGCTCTCTGGTTTTTCTTCGCCATGCTCATATCTTCGTCACCGCTTTCTCTCTAAAGACACTCTTTCAAACAGAGGAGAATAAGCAGAGGTCTCCATCAGGTGGGGTCCTAATGTCCAGAAACATGAAGCACAGAACAGAGATCTAATTGCATTGCTATGAATGGAGGGAGGTATGGTATATGCCGCTGACACTGACATTCTGAGCAGCTTTTATAAGAAGCGGCTTTTCTTTCAGGTTTGTACCAGATCTGTTCTGCTTGAGGGCAGCACATAATGAAAGTTAATGGGGGTTAGGGATAGCCAACTAACATATTCAATTTCTCATTAAAATGTCTGTTTCCTTCCTGCAGGTATGAGTAACGCCATCCACCTCTGACAGTGCATCACCATTTCTGTGCTGACAAGCTAGTCAAATGAATATAACATGATCCCAGCAACAGGTGTTTGAGGGAATTTATTTTCATATATATATAAGGGAGTGATCAGGAACTCATCTTTTCAACTGTTGTTTGAGTTTTCTTCTGAATGATCACACTATATTAACCCTTGACCACTAGGTTGCCCCACAAGTGGGCAGTATAAAATACCTGTTTGCCATCAAAACATTTTGAGTGACAACACAAGGATTATGTTGAAACTGCAGCCAAACGAGATGTTTAGTTGCAGATCTGATCAGTAGAATTTGAATGCATGAAGTGTTATTTTCAAGTAGTCGGATTTCAGCATTGTAAACCCGCAATATCAATTGCTGTTTTAACAGTGTAACGTAGCTGTGCATATGCTTGCTAACTGGTGTAGCATTTTAGCACCACAAAACTAAAACAGAAAGCTGCAGAACAGATAAAGACTGCAGATATATTCTCTTATATTTCACATTATCGTGAATAGGTAGTAAGAAACCTTGTGTTGCACCTGACGACATCAGCAACAGAGGAGGTTGATGTGCAGCCATATTTTATGCTGCATTCATGGCCAACCGACTGCTCAAAGATCAATTTGAACAGATGCGTCCTACAGCGCTGACGGCAGCTGCAACATTGACTCCTAGAAACACATTTATATACATCAAATTTGCAACAGCTAGAGAGACATGAAATGCCACCTGAATTACTTTTTTTTAATCGACATAATAAGGAACATATCTACAAAGTTGCAAAACATTCATACAGAACATTCAAAATGTTCAGCGTCAGTGTAATTTGTTTTTCCTACAATATCCGCTCACAGAAAAGCATGATTACACTTTTTTATGGTTACATTTAGGCACTGAAAGCACTTGGTTAAGGTTATGGAAAGCTGGTGGTCTTGGTTAAATGCTGAAAAAGTTAAAAGTGACTTGAAGCATGAGACAGGATGTGTTTACTTTATTAACATTTAACCAGAAAGCGCAAGGTTTTACTAATGTTACCCAAAGTGCTTTCATTGACAGGATAGGATGGATCAGAAGCTATCCATCTGAACCTGGTGCTCGAGATCTCCCCGTATCCATTTACACCTGGTATTAAAGTACGTTCTCGTCATCTTAATTGTTCCCCCATTGCGCAGTATACGAATTAGTTAGACAGGAATTGTGGAGTCATTTGACCTTTCAACTTTTCTTCTCTGGTATGCAGTCCTCACAGTTTGAGCGAGACCACCTCCAGATCTGGCTGATCGGATCGCATTCCGATCTAAATACTTTTACACCTGACATTAGCATGAACAGTTTTTCCTTATCCAGATCACATTTTTCATTTTACTTTTATTTTGCTATGTGAAGCTTTTGCCTCACTGATGTGTGTATACTAAACCCAAATGATGTTGACAGGCATGGGCTACAACTGGTTGATCCACAGAAGGTTCCTTTCATTTTCATCAAAAACAAGTAATCTGGAATAAAGATTATCCTATTAAAGACCCTGTTAGCTCCTGATTCTTGAAATAAGAAATTAACATTATAAAAAAGCAATAATAAGACAACAACGTGGAGCATGAATAGAGACATTATCAGAAGAAACACATCAACTAACGGCCGCAGTATTGAGACTTCACAAAGCGTGACTCCCCCATATGGAAACACCATATGTCCTCATCAATACAACATACAAATTCATAATACATACCCACACAAAACGACACATACAACAGCACACAGTAACACACACACACAGTCACGCATGAACATCAAGCCAGCGCAGACACACAGCATGCACAAGCACACACAAGCACACTCCAACTCACACACAGTTTAGTTGGTGTAATGACCCATTTGGCATTGAGCAGCATCTGTTTAGCAAATGAAGACTTGTAGTAGGGATGTTAGTAATTTTCTCCCTGACACAGTGAGCAAACAGGGAAGGCAGGATCCTCTTTAGCACTTACAACCAATGGCCTGTCCTGTTCCAGCACTGCATTGTCATTCTTTTCTCTCCTCCCTATCTCTCCTGCCACTACCCCACTGTACACTACCACACACAAGGAAGAAACGTCTTGAAAAAAATCCGCTAAAAAAAAAAACATACCCTCCACTCAAACTTCTACAAAGATAATACATCAAAAGGCACAATAAAGTCATAGAGTCACTGACAATGAAAAATGAAAACTTCCACACACTAATAATAAAGACAAAAAACACATTTTGCCAAATTATCCTTTCAGTCATGTAGCTTTTTATACTTTTCCCTCGCTTCTTGCTCTTCTCGAGGGAGGATCAGGCGGTGACAGCCTGCACTTTCTGCTCTGTCATTATCAGCCAGGAAACAGTCTGAAGAGAATGATGGCAACCTCCTGCAGAGAGAAGGGGCTCCAGAGCTCCCCTTTTCATCATTACAAAGTTAAAAACATGAAGAACATACAGTAGGAGCAAAGGTAACGATGTGTATCCAGCAGGCGAGCAGGGCAGGGATCTATTTAATGAATATAAAGCACACATAATCCATTTCCTCATAATGGTTCATTCTTAAATGTACCCCTGTGGAGTGCACAAGATATTAAAAGCATTATTGTTTATTGTTTCTCTATTGTCATTTACACTTTTGAAACTTTTTACTCCTGCATCCTCTTGCTATTTGCTGCTGTCTCATCCCAAATTTACAGACAGGAATCAGTTAAGTTTCGTGCATAAACAGGTTAAGGATTTAAGAAAAATCAGACATAATCAACTTGGACACTTCATACTCAGGGAAAAGAATGGTATTTTTTTTCTTGCTATTTCCAGGTATGTAAGTGACACAACATGAATTAGTGTCCTGAGCGAAGTGGTGTTTCCTCTGGTGAGTGGTGTTTTGAGTTTTAGGACACTCCAAATATATAATTATACTCATACTACTTTTCATTTCTTTGTCTGTTTACATTTCTCTATCCATTTCTGCTTCATTGTGCAAATGAAGGGGGCTGTCTTTCAGTGTGTCATGGTGTGTTCAGGGTTATAAGGTCAGTGGGTTTTTCTTCCCAACGCAGCTAGCTAGCTGAAATAAGGTATTGCATTAACTACAGTAAATGCATATAAGTAAACAAAGGCAAAGCAACAAAGCACCGTCGCATGCCGGCCACAGCAGGACGGTTAGACATGTAACCAAGGTCTGCTGCTTTTACTAGGCAACCCAGTACGGTGTTGGTGCTGGGAGCTGCTGAGGCGAGAGTGGCCGGTGCTAATGGACAGTGCTAACCTCCAAAACATACCATGACGTCCTACGGTGACTGGCGTGCAGCAGTGCGACTCCTCGATCTGACAAGGAAAAAAGATAAATGCCACAGCACACTGTGGGACTAGGAGTAAATATCAAAGTGCTATATATCATTGGAAATTAGACAACCTAATCTGTGTTTCCTGCTTCTGTTCCCGAATCACGTGATCGCACACCCACACATATATCGGTCCTGATTAGTATAAATGCACCAAATTCCTTGGAAAGCTGTGTCTCTATCATAAACAGTTATTTAATGTAGCAAGTGTAGCGTAGCATCGACGCTGAACTCGGTTTTAAAGAGGAGCGGCCAGTTCATAATTCCTTGTCTGCAGCCTGTACATGCTAAAAGCCTGGGCTGCACTCTGGGTGAAGTCGCACCAAGGCTGGAGGTCAATGCCATACCAAATGCACTTTTAATTAGCAGTGCTGTGTAAACTGTCCTTTGACCCAGACACACACACTCACAGACATGTAGGCCCACACAAGCACACAAATGTCAAATCTCTGTACTTTCTCTATAGGGATGGTACGGAGAGACAAGGAAACAGAAGAAAAGGAGAAAAAGATGAGGGTCAGGAAAGAGAGCTCTGGAGAGGAAAGAGCAATAAAATAAGAAGCAGGAAAAAGAAGTAAAAAGGAGAAGGAGTCCAAATGGCAATATGATTTATCGCCTGCACACAGGTAGCAACACTTATCTGAACTGTTCCTTCTTTTTTCTATTTCACACCCTCTTCTCCCTCCATCTCCTTTTCAGGATATTCCAGGGGCTTAAAATATTGTAAATGTGAATCAGATCTTGAATCAAACAAACAAAATCCAAGAATGACCATGAGGATATTAACCCATAAATAGCCAAGGCCAGGCAAGGCAGCTTTATTTATTTCAAAGTGCTCCACATAGACAAGGAAGAGCATTAGAATGACATTCAAAACAATAAGAATAAAATCAGTTAAGATCAAATTAACTGAGATAAATAAAATGAAATAAAATACAGTGCAGTAATAAGATGAAAGTTGCCAAGGCAGCAAAGGAAATAAAAGTGCTTTAGAGAAACCGGTCAAGCTAAGGCAGAGGAGAACAGCTAATTAAAAACAGAGAGTTTTTAATTTAGGTTGCGGCGCATTTGAGCTCTTCAGGAAGTTGGTTCAGCATAGTAGCTGAAAGCAGCTTCACACTGTTTGGTTCTGACTTGAGCTTCGACGAGCTGACTGCTTCCGAAAAAGCTAATGGCCCTACTGGGTTTATATTCTTCAAGAAGATGTAGAAAGGATTATGAAAATTGTTTTTTTCATTGCCATTTTCCAACACACTATGCAGGTTAACACATATATGGCTAATGGGAAGTAGAAATTTCCCGTTCAAGGAAGTAAAACAAATGCCTGCTTACAAAAGGAGAATATGATATGATCATAATTAAAACCTGCCAGTAATTTTTATCCCCTTCATTACTTCTAATATGACATGAGATGCCAATAAGCAATAGGGAGTGGGAGAGCAGCCATTTATTATTCATACATGTCTCTTGTTATCAGAGGAGCAGACTGATTTACGATTACTGAACATTGTACAAGGAGAGAGGACGACACAGAGGCAGCAGATGACAGAAGGATAATGGAAGGAGAAAAGAGAGATGTTGAAATCAGTGTGAGAACAAGTGGCACTCATCATAGGACACAGGTATCTGCTGAAAATTCTAAAATGATCAGTGAGATCATTTCAGAATTTTTCAGGTTTTAAATCTGGGAGATACAGACATTTGAAAAGCTGTAGAAGAGACCCTAAACAGGTGTCGCCGTATCTGTGGGAAGAACTATAGTCATGTGACTTGGTCTCCGTACTCTGGGATCAGCTCTTTTTTTAACTCAGTATGTCTGCTTGTAATGAAAATATAACTAAACCTAAAGTTTTTAAGAAATGTTGATTTGAATACAGTATATATATATATATATCTTTCTGAGAGTACTTTGCCCAAATGGGCTTATAGAAACAAGGATCTCAGTTTTGTTTTGAGTCCTTTACAGCCAGGAAAAAAAAAGATGATGTGGAAATGAAGATTTATTTATGATTCAGGATAATTATTAATGAATTGTTTAATTCTATATTATATTGTAGGTCAATTACAAGTATAATTACAGTAATTACAAGTCTATTAATGAGGGAAGAGAGAGCAATTTTGCCTACAAATGGCTGAACTTTATGCAGTATTAACTGATTGTGTCAACTTTCTATTGCACATTTTGAAAGCTCCTACTAGAGGAATTGGGTTGTCAGAGGAGCAAACAGGGCAAGCTGAAGTAGAGGAAACATAGAAAGGTCACAATTGGCAATTAAATCAACAAGTAGCTGTCGTGACAAAGGAGGAAAGTAGATGATGTATTTGTTGGACAAATCCTGCATCTAGCATGTGACCTACAAGCCATTGCATTGGCTCATGTTTGCCCAAATGGCCCTTCATCATGACATATACTATGGAAGGATTGACATAATAATATAATGTGGGTAGAGGCTGACGTGACTGTTATTGAAATGTGTGCACTGTTGATGTTCTCCAGCTATTTGTGTCCTGTTTCTTGAGGAGGGACAAAAGAGAAGTTACTGATTTCTTTTGTGTTTTTGTATGAAAGCACCCAGACCCATTAGCAAAAAGTTGAACAAGCCCAAGCAAAAGAAAGTTCCTGCCGGCAGAGATTACATTTGTCTTGCATTGCTGACATCTCCTATTGAGCATTATTGTGTTGCCGCATATGGCTATGGCATGGCAAATGTACCCAAGAATGTGTAAAAATGTTGGTGAACAGCAGCAACATTAGCTCGCTGAACAGACCAACAACACTCTAATCAACACTCACTGCTGAAAATGAACACTGGATAGCTTTCATAACCTGCATTATTGACTGACACCTATGGCTGTCACATGCAAACTCACAGACATTGGATGTATATTCAATTGTCAAGCGAATTGTAAGCGAACTTGTGTAATGTCGAAAAAATAGAAGTACATTTCCATCAAGTGGTTTGGAGCGAAAAAAACTGGGATCGTTGCAAGAGTAGTTTATTCATATATAGGCGGGACAGGCCGCTCAGGAATTAGTTTCTATTGGGCTTGAAGTTTGAGTGGTTCTTTCATGTCAGATAGTGTAGGACATGTTTCATGCTGTCCTGAGACAAAGACAAATTAATGTGAAACGGTTCAGTGGAAACACCTGATCAGTCATGTGAGTTAAATGTTCGCTATGACGGAAAAGGGCGTTTGCACATCCCATTTAGTGAATCAACTCTGTTTCGACAAAGACAAAACCCGACTCAAACGAGCGCAATGACATCATAATAACTGAGACAGCTCCATCTGCTGTGGAATATAATGAGATGTCAATCCACCTGTCCCATCCCTGGCAGTAAGTGGGTAGTTTTTCACTAATGCAAACACAACAAGAGTGAGAATGAGGGTTTTTAGGGAAACGTAATTTCTTGCTCACTCCTGAAGAGCCATGCTCAGCTGTTTCTCAAAGCCAGATGGAGTCTGAGCTGTGACTGGTTCTTGCTGTACGACACACTGACTGTTATTGCTGTCGTGTTCAGAAAAGCTTGAAAATGCCAGAATAAGGACCATTTTCACTTTTTGGCAAGAGTATGGACTGTGCAACAGTGTAAAACCCATTAGGTAATCCATTTCTAAAGACTCCCCCTCTTCAGAAGGGAACAGTGCCAACTAATTTTGCACTGCAGACTCAAATAAACAGGGAGAGACGAAAACGGAACAACTGTTGTGTTTCACAAGGCCAAATCCCTGAGCATGAGTAGACTAGATGAGCTTCAGGACACAAGCTGATATTATGTTTCATTTCAATAACAATGCCTCGGTGAAGTCGACTGCCTTAGCAATATCCCGAGTGGGAAGCACACTCGCATACACACACACACACACACACACACACACACCAAAATAAACATGATGCTTCACTTTGTTTCCACGAATATTTAATTGAGTTATTTTCAACATACAGGGAATTAATTCATGTCAAACTCTTAAACCTTAAAAATCAAACGATTAAAAGGAATTTCCAGTTTTTTCTGTGGTCTTCCTGTGAGCAGAGCAAACACTCAATTACACACACACAGTTAATTTTCTCTGATATTCCCTCTGCATCCCTTTTCAAATCTGCTCTATTGACTCTGCAATGTTCCACTGGGACCTCTAAGAAATAATGTGCAGCAAGAGTTTTTGCATGCACAAACACACACACACACACACACACAGCAATGAGAGACTGTGTTTATCACACACTCTCCCACCTACACACTAAAATTATACACTGTGATGCACATGCACACGCACACACACACACACACACACACATGCAGCAGTGTGTTTTGTGCAAACACCCCTCTCTCACACATCCGTACACTCCTTCCTCTTCCACACGCAGAGATACACACACAATGTAACACAATTTAGTGCAATATTTGTGCTGCATGCACACACCGTTGCAGGGGAAGGAACCTATTTAAATGCTAAGTAAGCGGTCTCTCCCTTTTGGGGCGATGTGATTATACAACCGATCTTATAAGCAATGCTTCACAACTGGATTTGCACATGTAGAACTTAATTACAAGCAGCCTCGCTTCTCTCTGTGCGCTGTATTCACGGGAGTATATCTATTGAGAGAGGTGGGATTGAAGCTATTACCTCGCTTCTGTGTGTGTGTGTGTGTGTGTGTGTGTGTGTGTGTGTGTGTGTGTGTGTGTGTGTGTGTGTGTTTGTAAAGCCAATCTATGTAGACATTAATCTTGGCTAAACTGCTGATAAACAGGTTTAGGCTCAGTTGCCAGATTTTCTTTCTAAACTCTCTCTCTCTCTCTCGTGTCACTTTCTGCCCTCTCTCCTCCCCCTGCCTTTGTTTTAATGTCTGTTTTGCAGTCTCACACACACACACACACACGCACACACACACACACATGAACACATTTTTGCTGATCAAAATAAGTTCCAATGAGCGGACAAAATGGGGTAAATGAAGAGTAAGCAAAGAAAATGTCATTACTGAATAAACGGTTTCCATCATAGTGTTTTCCCATCCCAATGGACCATCATGGTTAGTGATGGGAACTGAGAGCAAATCCTATTCCCAGACAAGAATGTCGAGGCGGACGACTCAGCTGTGCTTTGTAAATGTTAGCAAATGTGAGCTGGAGATCCCGCCCTCCCACCCTCACAGACAGCCTGTCTCTTTTGCAAAACCATGTGTACAAAACATTACCAAACCGTTCAAAAGTCCATACGTATGTACGTGTCTGCACAGGCTTGCAAAATGGAGTTTGCAGACCTAGAAAACTATGCTCACACATACAGGCATCAATACAAAAGTTTGCAAAATTAAGCTCAGAGATACAAATCCCTGTTTTCAAGTACACCTTTTCGAATTATATAATATTCCATATGAAAGTGTCTGACACACACATTTTGAAGTACACTTTTTGTTTCAAATCCAAACGCGTTATGAACCTTGATTCTCCTACTCCAAGATTTTGAAGCATCAAATGAGGACCCAGCGACAGTACCTATTAACAGACGTATCCCGTATCACCTGCTACTTAAACCGAACAGTAAATAATAACATTGCTGTGCTTTATGTGATTTTCATGCCCCGGGAAGAAAAAACTAAAAGCATCAATTGACACACGTCAAATGAGGCCTTGCAATTATTGCTTATAGTGTGCTTGGACCATTAGTCTTGTTTTATACCTACCTATAACATTTTTTTTAAATATAGCTTTCTACAATACTTGTGAAAGGCAATTATGGTATTGTTATGGTTAGATAAAGATGGAAAATGCTAAATGGACTTAACTTATATAGCGTTTTGAAAACTTGTGTAGCCCAAATTGAAAGTCGGACCACGTCCACACAGCGAAGTATTACAGAGGTAGCTTGTTGTAAAGTGGTGTTAACGGTTAAACTCCTGCTTAATAAATGTGACATATTTAGACTTTGAGAATAACATAAGCTCAAATGCCAACTGTCTTACTGCTATTTATGAAAATGCCTCAAGGGCATTCCTGTCCTCTGTACAGTCATCATATCAAACCCGACCCGTATTAGATAAACCCGGGCCAGGTCGGCTGGAAATCTGTCTGAATGGGAGGGGGACCAGATGCATCTGCCAGAGCAAATAAACCATGACCTTGCAGATTTGTCTTGTTCCCAGGCACAATCAGCACTTCATACACATTAATGTAATTACACTGAGAGTTTAACTTTTCGCATGGATCTGGCCTCACTTTGTTTATTGTTTAAAATACCTTATAAGCAGATTCTTCATGGTCAGAGACACACATTCAGTTCTGATCTGAGATATAATTATCCCTGAAAATGATAAACTAGCAACCAGAACATGGACAGCACCTTCTGGCAAGAAAAGTGACAATTGGAGCAAAAGTCTTCAAAGCTTTATTCAGACTGTGGCGCTGTCACAAGAGCCAGTGCCAGTACTCTGGCCGGGGAGGAGGTGCAGCTCAGCATTATAATGTTCCAGCTGCAGTCAAGACAATATAGCTACGCAGATAAACTTGTGTTCCAAATTGTGATTTTGCCGCAGCCAAGAGCCTATATTCAAATTCAGCATTGATGGCTAAAAAATGCAATTTTCAGGATCATCAAATGAGTCTATTCATATTTTTCACATCATGTAAACTGTAGCACTCATAAATCCCCCTGATAGTTTTGCACTCTGGTCCAAATGAAAGTAGAAACTATGTTGTGTCTCTCCTTTCATTTAATAAAGCCATGGCTGCAATGTAAGGAGGCTGACGGAGATAAATGGAGGGAAGAGGGGAGGGAGAGAGAGAGAGAGAGAGGGAAGGAGAGAGCAAGGGATGGAAGGAAAGAGAGATGGAGAGCAGGACACTCTGAGATAGAAGAAGCCTCCATTGTTCCTTATATTCACAGGCACACACACACACACTGTTTCTATTCTCTGTACTGAGGGGTCTGCAAAAGAAGAGTCCCCAGAGGACACACAGGTTAACCTGTCGTTTTAAAGCCTACACACACACACACACACACACACACACACACACACACACACATACACAGGGGGATTCGTACAGTTGTACAGTCCTTCATACAGTCAGCAGGTTATGTAAAATAATATTTCAAGTTTCCTTGAACGAACTGGACTAACCACATTAGAAAATAGAAAATTAATTTCTCTAAATAATAAATAACAGTAGTTGAACCTGGAGGATGTTCTCTTATAGTATTACAAAATATATCAAATGTATATCAAAGCTATAAATGATTATGTGCAACAGCATTTAGAAAGTTGAACCAAATTTGTAGCTTGACACGCAGACTCTTTGGGCTCTTACATCAAATGAGCTTGATTTCTGAACAAGTAAATGTACCAACATTGGCACTTTATTGGCTGTGACGGTGTCGTGCCTGTTGGCTTTAATTGCTCCACTCTTGATTTGAAGCCATTTAAACTGGCTGTGACATGTATAATCCCCTGTTGATTTAAACTTAGTTGTAGCTGTCTTTGATCAGTGCTGTGCCTTGGCACCTCATTCTCACTGAAGCCACTGAGGAGTCTGACAAGACGTACAACCGTGCTTTAAGGTCCGCTCGTGTGATAGTTGAACAACTGTACAAGCTGGATAATGTGATGATTTGTGGGACTGTAAAAACAAAATCTACACAGCAATAAACTGAGTGCAATGACTTAACAGCAAAGTAAGACATCAGAGAAACCAGTTCCAGTCAATCCTGATAGGTCAAAAGCAGCAAAACAAGACTTATTGAGCTTTGGAACAATCACAGTGGCAACATACACAGGACCATAATGAATACTAAAACATAGTGTAAGAATAGCACAAGTAGAGAAAAGTCATATAGTCAGTGAACTGACTCAGTAATGTCAGTCACAATCACAAACGTAATGTTTGAAGTTGGCTAATATTAGTTAACATTAGCCACAATAAGCTACATACTGGTCATACCAATAGACTATATAAACATTACAGCTCCCAGTGAAGCCAAAACATCTTGATCTCCCCCTAGTGGCTGGCTGCAGTATAGGTCATAAACCCCACCCCCTCCATGTTAGCGGATGGGAGGTGGGCCAAATTTTTCTAACAATGATTTCTGTAATTTTAGGTTCTTTATGTTCAAGTGTTCATGTTTGTGATAAGTTTGGAGATAATTTTTGATATGAAAACGGGGTGTCACGCCATGATTGACAACTGTGAGAGTGCTCACAATTGGTTCTGGCTGGTGAATGGGCGGCACTTCGAAACCTCGGCTCTACAGCCATCTTTATATACAGCCTATGGCAGGGGTGGGCAATTAATTTTCCCAAGGGGCCACATGAGAAACCGAGACTGTTGAGGAGGGCCGGACCAGTACTCAATATAAATTTTATTTCTTTATAAAAAGCAGTAAATTGTGCGGTTTTGATAAGAGTAGATGTTACAGCTATGAAAATGTGGAGCAGGAATAGTGAAAACACCAGCATTATATCACTATTTAATCAACATTCACAAAAACAATTTTGAAAATGAGCGTGTTTTTGCAGTAGTTCAAAGATCAACATTAAATTAACTTTATACATAAAATTAACAAGTACTATTGCTATTTTGTTTATATTCCAATTGCATTTTTCAGTTCTTTTTTTCTTGCTCAGTGAGACAAATCCAGTCTGTGTTGAACTGAAGTCAGGTTGAATGTCTGAGGTGCTTCAGTGAAGAACAGCTCACAGGTGATCGTCAGTGAGAGAGGATCTGTATCTGGATTTGTTAAACTTCATCACTGAGAATGTTTGTTCACAGGCAGAGAATGGCTTGCTGTCACAGGCAGAGAATGGCTTGCTGTTTTTAGTAATGTGGGAAATCACAAAGCTGGCTTTGACTGCTCCATCCCTGGATGTGTGCAGCTTGGTAAAAAGAGCTTGCTGATTTTGCAGCGTAGCTACAAAGCTTCAGATGTCCGTTCCCACAATGCATCAGTCATGTTCTTGTTTTTCTCTGTGTGTTTAGTCTGGTAATGGTGATTCAAACTGTAATCCTTAAACTCAGTGATCTGTCCTCCACAAACTAAGCACACGGCTTCACCTTTGGCTTCAGTTAATGTTTTGTTAAAAACTCTACATTCTGTATCAATCTTCATTTTTTTTTAACGTGAGTTGACTTTTTTGAGGGCTAACAGCTGACTTACGTCTCTTGTAAACATCTGTTCACCAAAACACGGTGAAGGCGCAAACAGTCGCAGCCACGCCCACAAGCACGGACTTGTAAATTTTAAAAAGTAGCAGATGCTTTCAAAATAAAAGCAATGCTCAGTTGTATTGCGTGCATGATGAACACTTTTACGTTTGATTTCTTATGTAAGATGAGATTTGTTTTGTGAATGTTTATCACAATGTGGTGTTAAGGTGGTTCCGGTGTAAATAAAGACACACCAAGTGCGACCGTCAAAGTTGCCCCGTGCTTTGCTTTACCCTCGCCCCGCTATTAAGGGTAATTAACTGTAGTTAACACTACGAGAAGACGGCGTTACACTAATTTACCATTGACCTCTCGCGGGCCGGTCAGGGCAGCCAAAGGGCCGGATGTGGCCCGCGGGCCGTGCAATGCCCAGGTCTGGCCTATGGTCATACCAGACCAAGTAACCCTGTAGCATCACATCCTTAGAGTGTGAATAATTGAGAAAGGGAGTGTTTAATCACTTCTGCAACTGTTCATTGTTCAAAAGGAAGAATGTGATTTTTTTTTTCTTTCTTTCAAATCTTATATAGACTTGCTTTAAAAAAAATCTGTATCAGAGGTGTGGATATGTCAAGTCACAAATCTGGTTAACTTTAGACTCCCATACCGGCAGATAATAACAGAAGTTACCTCAGGGCATATTTCATATACAGCAGGTCTAGACTGCATTCTTTATAATATTATTTACAGAGACCCAACTATTTGACTTAACAAAATCAAAAAAGCCTTGCCAGTTGACTTTAACACACCGATGACTTGTGGCTCCAGTTTTACTTAAGCCTTTTAACTTGGAATGATTTGATATAACGAACGTTTTTAAAATAAGCTTTAAGAAGTGTGTGATGAGTATCAACTCTTCACTTTCCTCACCACAGATATTCTTTGAATCATTCTGACAGCAGCAAATCACACTGCGCAATACATAGTAAACTGGTGGTATATTTTATGAGCGGAGCTGTGAATGCAATTGTCTGACTTTCGGTAAATATCAGACCATGATACGTAGTATACGACCCTGGCTAGAAGGAAAGGTTAATTTGACTGTGCAGACCAGCAAAAAGACAAAAATGACTTGTTTAGGGCTAGAAACACAAAGATGTAGACCTAGACTTGACTTGGGATTTGTTGGTCTTCACTTATGACTTACATGTGAATTGCAAAAGATTGACTTTGTCTTTTGATCTATATTGTCCTGAAATATGTCAAAAAGCTCAGAAACTAAAACATGGAGACTCAACATTCTGCAGGTTAATCTGTGGTTGAAGTCTGTGGATGAAATCAAAACTTGCATGGCACATGTTTGGCCACTCCTGTTGTACAACGTGACAGGAACATAAGAAAGTTGAAGCAGTTTAGAAATGCATCAGTCTGCTCCAATAAAGCACTGCTGTGGTATGTTCAAAAGGCCCATTCAAGAGCTTTTTCACGTTTTAGCCCATTTTACAACAATTAACCAAAAATGTGTAAAGCATGACATCACTTTTTGATGAGTTTCCTACCTTCCAGGCAGCATGTAGTATTAAAATCCGCTTGCAGTCAAAGCTTGCTTGCAATAGATAATTCATAAAAATCAAGGTTTTGTGTTCAACTATTTTTGCATGAAGCTCCTTGCAAGGACTGATCTGAAAACTCTTCCAGTTGGTGCATTCAGGGACACCCTGACATCTAAGTTTGGAAAAAAACCTTTCTTCAAAATATATTTGAATTAATAGTGTCAATAAATGTCTGGCCCAGATCAAGTATCTGAACTCTGTATAACATCTACAGTTAAACATTACATGTTCTATAGTCCTGATCACAAATACCACATATTCCTGTTTGTTTAGCTGTTTTATATAATGAGTCCTGTAAACTCAGTTTTAATGTTTTGGAGCATCAACCTTTTTGATTAAAAATGGCTAAATACATATTTTGGTTTTCACAACGTCCATGTTTGCGCATTGTTAATAAGCTTAACTTAACTTTAGTCATCAGATGTCAGAGCATCCTGGAGTAAAAACATTTACTCACAACTACATTAACACACAGCTTAGCTGATCTTTAGCAAGTGTCCCATGAATGTGAAAGTCTATTGCATGTTTTGGAGCATGGTTGGAAGTAACGTCAAGTACAGTATACAATATACAAGTGTTATGATATTCCATCTACAAGCTCTGCAGTGTGCTGGTGTGTGTTACCTGTAACACGCACGTCATTGGCTAAACACCAGCCTTCAAAATGTTGTGGGTAACAAACGTGAATCAGCATATAAATGTGTCGAATCAGTTTTGCAGGACGCTGATCGTTGCCATATTATGGCTGCTGTTTTAGCAGGCTGGGGCTGCACTGTTGCTGCTGTGTACACTATTGCTCTATTTGATCAGAATCCATAGGGATTGGCCTGTCAGGCCATGTTAAGTCAACTAAGGATAGGCTACACACACTGGTAGATGTGCTGAAGGGTGAACTGGAGAGTCAGAGTGAGGGGGAGGAGGGGTGAGGGGCAAGAAAATAAGAAACGGAAAGACACATGAAATGGAGACCTACAGATATAAAAGTGGAACAGATGCTTACAGTTTATAGTTGTACTTGTTATACTATATGTGTTTATTTTATTCCATTAACCTCAGCAGTGTTTAGCAATACTATTGGAAAACTGAATATTTACTTTACTTATAGTACAGCAGAATGCTGTCCCAAGACAAATCCTGACAATTACATCACATAAATGATGAGCTATCTATTCAAGAACTTCGGATCTGACTCTGAGTTTGGGTTGTTGACTAATGTTTTTCAGTTAAATTAAATTGACTTGTCAGTTAATTTAATTCAATTTAACGCATTGCAATTCAGCAAAAAAAAAAAACAGCACTACAAGCCTACGAGTTAACCATAGAGTTGAATCAATCACTTTTCTGAAATAGTGTCAACATAACTGAGAATGGAAACCTGGGTAGGATCTATTGAAGGTGTTATATTCTTATATTGGCTTGCATTTGATGTAGTTTGATCTAGTATGGGTTGCTAATAAACTGAAACCTGAGCTTAAATCTGACCAGATGCAACAAGTCCTCATCCCTAAATGACAAAATAGGATAGTTGTCAATTGCTCCCCAAACGGCCCATTTCAATGTTTTGTTGAACTGGTGGCCATGCTGACACACCACCTTTTTGGCAGCAAAAACTATTTAGGGACAGTCATGGTTGAGAATCCAAGATTCAATGTTTGTAGGAGAAAAAACCAGAAATCTGTGTCTTTATTTTCGCAGGAGACTGGGAATTAGCATTATGTACATTATAAGAAGGTTAAGTTGATTCCACAAACATTTTAAGAGGTTCAAAAAAGACTAGTCAAAAGTGTCTACAGTCATCCTAGCTATTAAGATTCATCCCCTGGCAACCAGGCATAGCCATACCAAATCCAATCCAATCTGGTAGATGCTGAGAAATTTCACTGGATTTTTATTTACTGGTGGTGCAAGAGGAAAGTGAGAGATCATCAAAGTCAGTAGGATTCATTCTACCAATATTTAAGTCTGGACCGAAGAGATGGGCAGACCGACATTGCAGCCCATAGAGGCACCTGGCTAACATGGCTGGTTGACTGGTTTTGTCTAGAGACAAACCAACCCAAAGACTTTGCTTTTTAGGAAAGCATGATCACAGGCTGCCGTAGGCTGTTTGATCAAGTGACCAATTCTGCTGCTTCACATATGCATGTGCAGAAAAAAGATGTTTACTTAAAGAAGAAAGAGAAAGAATGAGAGTGATATAAGCACCCTATGTGTATGTGTGTGTGTGTGTGTGTGTGTGTGTGTGTATGCTCTGTTGAGTCCAGATTAGCTGAGCTGCAATGTGTTCCTTACAGGCACAGGACTTGCCCTGCTCCCATCACTACTGATGTGCGTTTCTGTCTGATGGGGGCAGAATTCCCCCTGAATGCCCCCCCACCCTGCACTCCCACTAACCCACAAACACACACACACACACACACACAGTCAGCAAACATCGCATCAATTATTATAATTGACAAATCAGTGTGTTTTGTGATGCAACAACTCTGTTTAACCCCAGAAGAAATTTCATGAGGTGATGTACATGAACACACTCATACACACACACACACTTTCTGTTTGCTGTAACCCTGCTTAACCATATCCCCATTGACAGAAGAAGGGGAATGATGTAACATGCATTAAGACAATCATATCCTCGCAGTTATTTAGAGTAAATTCCTTCCTCTTTGAAGACATGGAGAACCTTTGAAACTTTTTTTTTTTTTGCCCGGGTTGTTAAATGACGTAATTTAAACACCACAAAATAACTGTGTGCTGAGGTTTTGTACTTTAAAGGTTTAACTATGAATTCTTTCACACAAAAAAAGTGTAAATATTACAACTAAATCTCCAATATACAGGGCATGCACTGTGAAAGTCTACACAGAGGAGTTTAAATGCAGAATGGTGTTTATGTTCCATCTGAACAAATGCAAGTTGAAAAAGCCAGCAGCAAGAGAAAATACCTTTCGTTGCCAAGGTTTCTTCAACGTTTCCTACCCAGGACGCAGAAGAAAAATGGACTCTCACTCAGGGACTCAGTCTCATTAAAGCATATTGCCTCTTTTGTCAAATGACGACACGGCAGAAAGACGCCTGCGACCAGAACGTCTTACACAAGGACAGCTAATGTCTTGCCGGTCACAGCGTCTGGATTGCAGCTGAGTAATGCTGCGAGGGACACTGGAGTCTACTTTCAGGGAGAAAAAACACTAGACTAAATGACACGCCGGCTCTCTGGAAGTATTCGTTAATGCTGGAGCCATGAAGGATAGAACGTGTGTTTGTCCCATTAGAGACATGGTTGAAAGCAAATCACACCCAACACCTAAATCATGACAATCTTCAAACACTATTTTTCTTACATTTGTGTTGAGGTTAATTAATCTGAGTCAGAGCTCACACACACAAACACGCCCCTTGGAGGTCGTCATGTGGAATACACCAACCTTCAGCTGGATGATCTTCAAACCCTCATGTCAGCAGGCATCCACCCTGCTGACTGTGAGCAAGACTCTGAATCACTGAATCCTTATCAGCTGCAGGGCTCCTTTCTTAGTCTGACCTCCACAGAGAAGCGAACTGACCTACAGACCAACAGTTCCATAACAATGTACATTACCATTATTCGTAATAGTTCTAGTCTTCCAAATCCTCCCACCCAACTTTTTTCTATTACAACATTCAATATTGTGACAATTTTCTTTACCAACATTAACTAAGCAAACAGAGCAGCAGCCCAGAAAAAGCTACCGTCATTCTTTATCTTGCGAAAGTGAGATGAGAAGATTGATACCGCTCTCATGTCTGTTTGTTACATATGTAGTTGGAGGCTTAGCTTAGCTTAGCATAAAGACTGGAAACAAAGGAAAACTGCTAGCTTGGCTCTGCCTACCTGCACCCTTAAAACTCATCAGTTCACATGCAATATCTCATTTGTTTAAATTGTACTAAACCTGCAGTGTGAAAACAACAGGTTGTGGATTTAAGCTGCGTTGTGTGCTGTACCATTTCTTGGCTGGGAGCCAT
Source organism: Gadopsis marmoratus (assembly GCA_036023855.1). Lineage (NCBI taxonomy): Eukaryota > Metazoa > Chordata > Actinopteri > Centrarchiformes > Percichthyidae > Gadopsis > Gadopsis marmoratus. The sequence goes on along the minus strand of JAVQJF010123904.1, from coordinate 16,049 downwards.
GACTTCCTGGAATATCTCCTGGTCACCTGGAAACCTCATGGTTACAACAAGATTCCAGGTGCTGGCAGACAGATTTCTTTCGGCTTTGGGAAGGTATTTCCCTTTGCCTTTAATTAAGCTAAGCTAACCTGGGTAATCTCCTGGCTCCAGCTTCATATTTATCAGACAGGATAGTAGTAGTATTGATCGTCTCATCTAACTCTTGGCAACAGAGCAGATGAGTGTATATTTTAATCAGCCTTTCCAGACAGCCAAAACGTACGACTTCTATACTGATCATTTTCAGTCGACCTGTCAGGATGTGGACGCTTACACCGAATGTAAAGACAGAACCCCTGATCAGTTTTGTCCATTAACAACACGGCATTGCCTCGTCTAGTCAGTCTCGATAAAGTGTGCTTTCAGTTTTCTCAGATATTCAATATGCAGTTAACCACCAGGCTGAATGCATTTCTTCCTCTTGCCAAAATGCCAATGAGCAAGTTCTTTCATATGACACCAAAACAAAGACACTTTGATCACTTCAGCACGCATACTATAAAATTATCCTCGAGTTTCACAGAAGTGTAAGGATTCCTGCATTGTATGACACCACTTTGATCAAAATTGCTCTTTGAGATTTTGCAATACACAAGTCATAATAGTATCACACATGCCAGGCGGCATACGACTGATCAGAGGTTTCTATGTAAAACAGAAGACGTATAATCAGAGACTCGGAGAACCACAAAGCTCCAAAAAAATCAGGTTTAAAGAAGTGGAGAAAAAGCATTCCACTGGCAACGACGTGTGATGCTTTGCAGTTATTTGCAGTAGATTTTAGCTTACTCGTTATGGACAGGAAACAGGAGTCACATGAGTAAATGGCAGCTGTCAATTTCAAGGGAAAACACAACAATAAATGCAAAACGCTGTTGTTCAAAGTTCATTCTTCAAAATGGCAGCTGAGGAAACACCAAAAAGGTAATGCTTCCTTGCTGCTATTTAGGAAACAGTTTGTATTTGTTTAAGAAGTTGGTCGGTTTTTCAGGGGTTTCCAGTAAGAATATTTCAAATCTACAGTAATGCCGCTTATAGCTCTTCAATAGCATCATTCCTCTCTTTCTCTCTCGTTCATCCTGCTGTCCTCTCAGCCAGTCTTCTTCTCTCGTATATTTCCAGCGCCTCATCATCCCTTCCACAATTTATGGATCTATCTCTCCTCTCCCTTGTCTCCTGTCTCTAAATCTATTCTCCCTTCTAAATTCACTATATCCCCTCTCCTCTCTTTTTTCCACTCTCTTTTTTTTCCTCCTTGTTCTTTCCTTCCTACATCCTTGACCACCTCCTTATTCAATTTTTTCTTGTATGTTAGTTCATCCCTCTTTTTACTTAATGGGTTCACCTCATTTTAAATCTAAGATGAGTAATCATTGTAAAAAATTTTATATGTATGAATTATTCAACAGTTCCCCTGAGCTGATTTTTACATGCAGCTTTTGTACAGATATGTAGATGATCACATGGGCAGTGGAGGGTAAAAAACCATGTCGAAGACACAACTTTTTAAATTTGGTTCACTTTATTTCAGTAGCTTAGCAGGGATTCTGTGAATCACAGGAGCACCAGGTGACAAAGTGAATTAGTTTAACCATGGAGCAATTAAAATAGAGAGAACAGCGACAGAGTGAGTACTCTGCGCCACGCCCCTCCTCTCTCACCTTCCCCCTTTTCCTTCTCTCCTTCTTCCTTTTCCCCCCTGTGATTTGTCATCATCTCCTACTCTCTTTCCACCTGCCTGCTGTGAGTAAATTGTGTCTCATCCCGTCTTTCAGCTATTCTTTTCTTCTTTCCTCACTCAAACCCCCCTGAATTTTTCTGACCTCCGCCGGATTGACTTCTCGCTGTACTGCAGTGATGTACAGGTGGACTCCGGGACTCATTGACATCCCTGTCGGGTAGGGATGAAGGTGCAACAGGCCACATCTAGCACCACCTAACTGTCTCAAGACATCCTCCAATCTAAACGGCAGATTGGCTGTTTTCCAATTACTCCAAAATGACATATACGCGTTCAGGGACCTTCATTGTCATAGTAACAACACATGGTTAACGGTCGCAGTTAAATAATAAGTTAAAATAAAACTTCTGGTTCCACTTGAGACACGGACAGCGGCTTCCTGGGTTATAGTACTGTGTTGTTCCATCAACTGACCCATCCACCGATCCATCCACCCCACCCTCCTCCCTACACTGACCTTTCTGCTACAGTGTACATATCTGCTGTGTGAATCCCCTGTCATGTGTTCTCCTTTGACAAAAAACATCAGGAACCAAAACTGAGAGAATAAACCTTTTTATTTTTTGGTTTCATAATGTTGCCGCCCAGTTTCACATTGATTGGACAGAAGACCACTTTCTGATAATACTCATGTACTTTAACTTTAGTGAGCGTGGGAATGTGGGCCTTTGATATGTAGTTCTACATTTTTCTCTATTTCCTCTCATCCTCACACTCATCCCTGCATGTCTGCTGTAACCCCCCACCCCCACCGCCCCCTCCCCCCGTCTTTGTAATAGATGCTGGTGTTGGTCAGTCATTCTGCTGCCAGTCCATCTACCTACTGTTAAGATCTATACGACAGCGGCTTCACACCATAAATCAACACACACACACACACACACACCTGCACCCTCCGTCTCCCTCCATTCTGACGATTGATGTGCACCTTGTTGCTAAACGGCTGAGATAATTAAACTCCACGCATCCCTCTCCCCTTTGTGTGTGTGTGTGTGTGCTATGATGCAACAGCAGCACACGCACACACACACACACACACACACACGGTTATCGACACATACATATCCACCTTCTCGCACACACCATTACACTACAGATACACACTTTCTGCCATTGCTCTTGCATTTCTACACACACAGACACACAAACTCTCTTTCACTTCACGCACTCACAGACGGGCGGGGGGGGGGGGTGTAATGCACCTGCTGGGCTGTAAAGCACTCAGACAAACGGCGTCTGTGTTTGGGAAGACTTGAACAAATGGGAAAATTATACAGTGGAACCAAAACGGCACCCTTTCACCCAAAGGTGTTTCACCCCAACCGGCTGAAGGGAAATTGTGGAGCATATATCTGCTGCTTTATATTTATTTTGTGTGTGTCTAAGTTTGTACTCAAATCAGTTTATGTAAAGGCATGGTTGGATTACTGAACGGGCCCTAACTGGCCCTCTACCACATGGGCCCCTGGACTAGCGCCTCTGTTTGAAGGGACTGTTGACGTTTCTTTCTAGAAAATCAGTCAAACACCTATAAAGATGTGAACTGAGTTCTTGAAACTACCACAACAAGAGGCGAAACAACTACAAAAAGACCCAAAATGGCCACAAAGAGATGCTAAACATCGTTTGTAGTTTGTGTGACTTTCAGTCTGGGTTGTTGCCACAGTCATGCTCCTGTGTAGGAGTGGGGTTAGAGGGGTGGCAGGGTTACACTGCTCAGGTAATAATAAGGTCATAATAAGTCTATGTGTAAAGGTGAAAAGGGGGAGGGATCATCACAAGGCGGATAAAAACACATTTAAACTTAACAAATGCATATCCTCTGCATTTGTAGCTGCCTTTGGGGAGGGTTTCTTCTACACTCTCTTGCTGAAAGCTCCTGCTCTTCCCATGGAGGGCTGTCTTTCGCACATAATGCTTTTAGCGCCCTCGTGTTACTTCACACACACGAATAATGAATAATAATGAACGAATAATGAGCGGCCTAGTGGCCTTATGGCGAGTTCAAGGACCGTAATTGTCGAATAAAAGATTTGATTTCTACCCGTGTAAGTTCTCATTCATGGACACACACACACACACACTCACTTGCTCGCTCTCTTTCTCTCACTCGTGCGTAAACTCGCTCTCTCTGCCGCTCGATCTCTCACCTCTCACAGACACCCACGGACAAGGCGAGCGCGCGCACACAGGGTCGAGCGGATAACTCTCTCTCTCTCTCACACACACACACACACACACACACACCTACACACACACACACACACACACACAAACTAATGTTGCCCACACAAACAGCCCATGAAGTAAACTCATCACACATGCGCGCACACAAGCGTAAAATCGGACCTCTAACCTGGTGCTTTGGTTGAACTAATCCTGAATCCAATCGACGCTGATGGCAGAATCTTGCCCAGACGAAAATGTCCCAAATCTGATGAAATAATCCCACCTCTGGCTCTCGCCGCGTGTCTCTTCTCCGTCCGGTGCAGCCAATGTCTCGGCTCTCCAAACTGACAGGGCGAAAGAAAGACAAATGACAGGAGAGATGAGGTCGTTTCTTCTCCTCTCTGCCAAAAAGAGAGAGATTTTCAGCCTACATCGGGGAAGTCAAAGAGCAAAACCCCCTTCCCTCTTCTCTCCCTCCTTCTCCAAGATGTTGGAAGGCTAAGTCCGCTCCAATTAACCGCAGTTGCGCGTCCTCTCCTTCTCCCTCCGCTCGCCTTTCTCCCCTCCGCCCTCTGTCTATCCCACTCCTGTCTTTGAGGACGGGATGTAAGACAGAGGCAAGTAGGTAGACCTCTGTGTTCAGTCTGGCTCTGTCTCTGTCCGGGCAGTGGTTTGGAAGAGTCGCTCTACTTTGCGCAGCCAAAAATAACTTCCAATCTTCAAACTGGAATCCCGCGAAGCACTTGCACTATAATAATCCCTATTTAATTCTTATAATAATTTTACAGTCGGGCTGTTGTGGAGTTTATAGTAATTCTTATAGTACATTATGGCACTTTCTGCCCTTGCGGTACCCTGTCATATCCCCACAGGGGCTTAAATGTAGAGGTGGTACTCAGTGTGAGTACTTCATATATTATGTTTTATGATATATTTAACATTCATGTAATATTCCTAAAGCGACTTAAACATCTACTGGTATATATAAGCTTTATAATAAGCTTTACTGCAGAGCGCGTCCTTGTTTTAAACGGGCAAATGGGCAGAAATTTTAATGATGAGCTAATCAATCAACAAAGTCCCACTTTGCAGGCTGGTGTCGTCAATATATTTATCAATCAGTTAATCAGTCCAGGGGTGCTGTTGCAGGAGCATCGAGTTATGCCAAAGGAGAGTAGCTGCAGTGCAGGGTTCACTTTTCGTCTTAAATCCCCCACAAGTCCAAGTTTGCCGGGTCAATCGACCAATCAATCAGCTGATCAATAAAATCAGTCCATATCCAGGCAGATGTCAATCATATAAAATGTAAGGCTTCAAGTAAAGGTGTCTCCACTTTCCTGCTCTTTTGGTCTTAATACATCCGAAAATACATGTTTGTTCAAAAGAGACCACGCGTGTTCTCCATTTCTCTCCTCCGTTTCCTCCTCTGTTCGCTGTGCTTCTTTACGTTGCTCTCTCCCCAGAAATACGTCCCGTCCAGGTCACAGTGCTCCTTCACTTCCCTGGATGTGATCCCGAGCTGCACCGCAAAAAACAATCAAACAAACAAAGTTCACTCGAAATGACTTTTGCAAATCCTTCTTGCAGCGCTGAGGCAGCGGGGGAAGGAAAAGCGCGAAGCCTTGAGCTGCTACTTTTGGGGTTTCTTCTCCAAGAGGAGTAAACGAGGAGGAGGAGGATGAGAGGAGGAGCTGGGTCTCCTCACTTTCAACTACAGTATAGACAGAAAGATGGAGACATAGGAAGAAGAGGAGTTGTGGTGGAAAGAGTCCGCTCCTGTGATTAAACCAGAAAAGAGAAACCCCACTTTTGGCTCCGTGGCTGAAATAACTGGAGAGGAGGGGAGGAAAAATATTCTTTTTCCCTTAAATAAATAAAATAGACTCGTTTCTCTCAGATACCTCAGGACCTGCCCAGGGAGGGACAGATAAAAGACATAAAATCTGCCATTTCGTGCGGAGGCATTTATCCAAAGTGCCTTAACAGAGTCCACAAGAGAGCGCAGAGCAGCCGGAGAAAGAGGAAAAGAGGAGATAGAAGGGGTGAGAGGGGAGTGGGGGCGCTGTGGGCAAAAAAAAATTAAAGAAATATCCTTCCTCCGTGCGTGTTGATATTCAGACCGGTGCGTATTTCCAGATGCCAGATAGTTTCCTGTTCTAGATAAAGAAGAAATGACTGTGTTGCTGGAGATAAGACACCAATAGAAATGAATGGGACAGGCAGCCGGCTGCTTCATTCAGCTGCTCTCATCTCCCATGTGAAGGGCGCTGTTCCTTCAGCACCACCAGACGCGCGCGCGCGCTCTTTCTTTCTCTGTCATACACACACATAGACACGCGCGTGCGCGCGCGCACACACACACACACACACACACACACACACACGCGCACACACACATCAAAATAAAACTTCAAAATGCAACAACAATAAAAGAAAATCATCTAAAGATCTCTCTCACTCATTCACTCAGTGTGTGTGTGTGTGTGTGTGTGTGTGTGTTAGAGAGATAAGAGGGGACAGCAAGAAAAACGGCAAAACCCACTCTCTATCTTTTACATCACTGATTTGTATTGACAGAAGCAAATGAGAAATTGGGAATGGGTTGAGAGAGAGTGTATGAAAGATAGAGCGAGAGTAAAAAATATGCAAGTGTTGCTGCTGGTGTTTTTTCTTTGGGGGGGGATGTTAAGGATGTTGAAATGTGCCGCTTTGTTGCCCCCTTTTGGTACTGGAGAGAAATGATCTGAGGGCTGGAAGAGAAGGAGGGAGGTCACTGATAGAAAGAAAAGTTTGAAAATAATCACAGAGGTAAATAAATATAATATATTATAAACAATGAATTAGGTGTCAATTGCCAACCATGTCATCTGTCAACACCAGTTTAGACAGACAGACAGACAGTAAACATTATTGAAACTTAATTGAATGAACGGATGAAACAGAGACAACATCAATTGAAATGGACTCTAAGTGGCAACAAGTGTAGACAACAAGTAGACAACAAGAATATTTCAGAGCTTCCAAATGTATCTGGAGATTACAGCGTGGTGTAAGATTACTACACACAGTGAGTGGTAAACAAAATGCAGCCATTGAGATGGAGCTTTTGTTTTCTTCTAACAGGTTCAAGCACACAAGATGAGAAATTGGGGTGTATTAGATTTTCCATGCACAGATTTATACACACTCTCAAATCAAGTCTCTTGAAATCAAAGTCCTCCAAATGAAATGACTAAATAGTTTTACTTACATAGGTTATGTCCGGAATGATCTTCAGGGCGACATAGTTTATCTGTGCCTTCAAAAAAAGGTAGACATCAGTAATGCAAAAACAATAATGGCCCAAGCATCGCCATGGTTAAGGATCAGCAAGGTTAAGGCACATAAACTTAGAGTTACGGAAAGAGCATGGTTTGGGAAGAAAATCATAATCATTGTGATAATAATCATAACTACTTGGTTAAGGTTAGGGACCAACTGTGGTCATGGTCAAAGAAACCACTGAAGTAGAAAGTCTGATGATTTGTTGATCCATCCATCCGCCCTCTGCGGACTTCCTATTGTTCCGTTTTGCTGGATAGGAGTTATAATTACTATGGCCTCGAGAAGTCTTTGTCACGTGACCATAAACGTATGTTGTTTTCATTAACAATAGATGTAATTTGAAAGGACATTTTCATGGACGACTCAGTCAGAAAGATTCTGCTTCACTAACCTTTGTGCAGAGAGGCACCACGCACAGATGGTTTATAAGGTCAACAGGACCCGTTGTGAAGGTGAGATTGCATGTCCGACAAAAAGGTGAGACATTCAAAAAACATGAGGCTACATATATATGTATAACTCTGAATCCAGGCCTCATTAAGAGCCTGCATTTGAGCAGTCATGCAAACAGTAAAGCTGTAGCTTTAGGAGGATGGGTAATGAGTGTTCATTACTGCATGGGTCCAGCATACTATAATATAAGTCACAGTGAAAAAGAATGAGATGCATTAAATGAATTATGCACACTGGAGACTGTACTGTATATTTCCAAGGTTAAAATGTGCCAAAGTTTGCAAAGTCTGAGGTTATACAGAGTTGTACAGGCGGTAAGTACTGTGAAATCATGCAAATTCAAATGTATTAAATATTAACAGACGCTAAGACAGGCAATTTGGTTGCACAGTGAGGAGGTGTGTGGTGAGTCTTGTTACAACTGGTTATCTTGAAGGATAGTGTGTGTGAAGAGGCTGTTGGCGTGGGCAGGTAATTTTGGGTATCATTGACCATCTGAAAATGGAAAGCTTTGAAACAGATGGTTAACTAGATGTATAGGGCCACTGGCAAGCCTTCCTGCCCTTTCCCTCACCCCGGTGTCATGCCGTTCCTAGATGGAGGGCAGTAGACAGCCAATGAGCCACTCACCAGTGCGAAAAATATGCTGGACCTTGTTCCTGCAACAGAAGACAGCCTACCTAAGCAGGAATGGAAGGTGATGGATGCTTATTATTAGTATTAGTGATGTCTAGGATTGGACAAAGAGACACTGAGTGGGCATGGTTGTTTCAAGAAAAACATCCATAGTTTAACCCTAAAGGAATAATGTGTTCAAAAATTAGACTTCTGTCATTATTTACTCACATGCATCATCTGAAACTCCTCCAAAAAGAAACACACTAAGAGCAAACAGCAAATGACCCTGGGTTGAGTATCAGATATTAATTTACAGGTCCTATTGCCAAAGTATTTTGGAGCCAATCAACTGCAATCTGTGTCCAAAGAGCTTAAATTCAGTTCAACAATTTTGAGTAAAGTGGTCCTCTTGATCTCAAGTCAGAAAGTGTTTCTGATAATATAAATTTAAAAAACGTGTTTGTACTGAAAACCGCATTTAAATCTGGTTTTCATGCAGTTGTTTTGCAATGTAGAATATGTTAAGAGGTGCAGGCCAGCATGACAACTGTGTCCCCATCGGTGTGTGAATGTGGTGTGAATATGTGTTTGTCTTCCCTAAATGTGTGTTTGTTTGCCCTGCGATTGACTGGCGACCAGTCCAGGGTGTCCCCCCCCTTTGGGATAAGCGGTATGGATAATGAAGAATATGTTAAGACCGTTTGACCTACATATTGGTGTTTAAGTAAAAAGCTAGTTGGACACAATACGACTCTACAGACATGCTAGTGGCTCTACGAGGTTGCAGTAGTATGCTAACATGCTGATGTTTAGTGGGTATAATGTTTAACATGTTATTAGTTTAGTGTGTTAGAATGCTAACATTGGCTAATTAGCTCTAAACGCTAAGTACAGCGGAGACTGAATGGAATGTCATTAGTTTTGCAGGTATTTGGTCATAAACCAAAGTACTGCACAAAGTGACATTTGGACCTGATGACGGCACTAGATGAAATGTCGGGGGGCTCACCAAAATTAAATCGGTTCATCCTGAGGGGGACATGAACGTTTGAACCAAATGTCATGGCAATCCATTCAATAGCTGTCGAGATATTGCAACCTCATGGTGGCGGTAGATGAAAAGTCAGGGGAATACCAAAGTCAGTAGGCTTCATCATCTAAACCTTGTGCCTATCCGTTTAGTAAATGTGGAAATATTTCTTTAGATAAATGAAAAATTGCACCTGCTGGTGGTGCTGTGTAAAAGTCAGGGATCACCAAAGTCATTAGGACTCCTTTACAGTAGGAGCCATTTTGAAACTTCCAGGCCACACTTACTTCATTTGGCCGAGAGCATGCTTAATAACGGTCCCAAGCGTAGCTCTGCCACCTAATGCATGATGTGTTTCCATGTGCATGATATGTACAGTACAGCAAAGGGGTGAGTACATGAAGACAGAGTTTTTGCTTTGAAGTTAAACAGTCTCAGTGGATACGTTCTCATTCCATTTAAGGTTGTTGGTGAAAGTTCTCCTCTGGAATTGGAATGACTCAGTTGGCCTGACAATTGAGCTCTTGGTCTGCAGGCGAAAATGAGTGGACCTGTGGATTCACGTAGACATCAGGTCTGACTTTTGAATGCTCAGCACATGGGCTCGTTGACAATCGCTGGCCGGCACCTGAGAGACTCCCATTCTATAATGACGATGGAGTCACTGCAGTCTCCAACAGTGTCTTGGGTCTACTTTTTAACAGAGGTTTAGATATGTCTGTCTGACTTCAGCATCAGTATGTTGGAACCATCTGGCCCTTGAATAACAGCCATGAAGGGCATTGGAGAATGGGGGGAATGAACTTTTAAATGGTGAAGTCAAAGAGGCTTTTCTGTATTTTGCATTCTCTCCTGTGTTAGGAGGGGAATTCATTCCTCCAGTTACCCTGAATGAAGACTGCAGAGCTGGGATGTTTGGTTTTCATTTTTATTATCTGTCCTGATAGTAGGCATGGCATGCCATTTGCTTTTGCCTGAGGGGGGATGTACACAGCAGCAAAAATGATTGAAGCAAGCTCCCAGAGTGAGCTAAATGGCTTGCGGAGAAAAAGCAAAGTTTTCAGCATGAGAGGACTGAGAGAACCTGAGCACCACTTGTTTTTGATATTAAAACATACATCCCCCATTCCTTTTGTTTTGCTGCTGATTTGCGTATCACAGTCCACCTGAATCAGCATATACTCATGCAGCTCCACTGTGCCACCAGAGCTGAGGGAGAACCAATTTTCCTGGAAATAAACTGCTGTGAAGCCATTGTTAGTCTTGGTCCTCAGTTGTAATTTATTCATTTTGTTGCTTTGCGTGTGACCACTGGAGAGCTAACACAAGGAAGGGCAGCATGGAAGCTTTTGTATCCTCCAGCAGTGATGCGCTCCACTATGTTTGCCCCTTCTCAAGGCCCTAATTATACAGGTCTGGGGGAAGGAATCCACATCTCATCAGCAGCTGTTAAAATGTCCAAGGGAGAGCTCAGAAGTGTGGATAAAAAGCCAGCAGGAAGAGTGTAAACTAGTATTCAGAGTCAAATCCACATGGTGGAGAAAACACACAATTCACAAGAAACAACCCAGAACTGCACAGTGCCAAACAGAAGACAGTGTAGTCTGTATCATTAGTTGTGTTTTTTAACAAAGTTTAACTCTATCAGTCCCAGTGAAAAGCCAGCCTCCCACCTAATGTTTAAGTGAGGTTTGTGCGTCGGCCAATTGGTGTTCCTCACTGTCAATCAACATCAATAGCCTGGTCGTATTGAGTGCTTGTTTGGATCTCTTGTTATGGGGATCCAGGATGCACATACAATATGTATCAAATTTTCCATTTTTTTTTAAATAAATTGAAAAATAGTTCCCGTTCTTACGGTGAATTAGATGAGAAGATCCATATCACTTTAATATCTGTCCTTTCAGTATGTAGGTGGAGCCAGCAGCTGGTTAGATTAGCCTAGCATACAGACTGTAAAACAACAAAGCCATGTTTGAGTGTGTGTGAGTTTGTGTGTGTGGGGAGGAGTGTTAAAGAGTAAGATCTTTTCATCATCCTGCAGCAACCAAGACCCCAGGAAGTGCACCAGGCTTTAAAGCCAATTTGACATAGTGGCCAAACTTTGTAATTACAACTTTCCCATAGACTTACATTGTGAAAGATATGTCTGTAAATCAGCGGATACATTTTTACGAGGTAGAACATCTAGCCAGTACGAACAACGAATCATTATGTCCTAAAAGTTGTACAATGCATAAATAGCGGAATCCAGAGATATAGGGTTACTGCCATTCATTTGAGTGAGTCAGAGACTGAGCAGTTGGGAGGCGGGGCTAAAGGAAGTGCTAGTGCGCTTGCTCTATGGGCCACACAACGCGGAAGCTCTGTGGAAGACATTTTATACCCAGAAAGTCAAACTTTTTTGGTACCACTCAGACACTTTCATAGGAATGAATGGGGGCCCACATCTGAAGCTGTATCCAATTCTCTTTATACGTCCATGGCAACAACTCAACGTCTCACAAGACTTCAGGGTGAAACCTTTCCTTGACTGAGACCTTCTGATTCTGGTTAAACAAAAAGGATCTTACTCTAACAAAACGGTCTGTGTCTGTAGGGATCCTTTCCATAATGATGACAAGGAATTTTAGTGGATGTATTTTTCACAATCGTAACTTCCCCAAAGGATTATGTTACAGCCTTTGCAGCCCATTCACAGATGCCAGTGGAGGCTATCTATTGGATCAGTTCCATAGCTACAAGTATACTAAAAATACCGGAGATTCCGTACCAGACGACATATAGAGTTGCTATTCTGAGTTGTGGCTTTAACAGCAAATATCCTGGACTGTAATTCTACAGATCTGATTTAAATTTAAATGCAAAACAATCTTTCATAAGAAGATGCACTGAAGGTTGTTGACAAGCCTGAATGTGACAATCTTAAATTCGATGTTGACGGCAACATCAAACAAAGCATATTATGGTGATGTTGATTGAGGCAGCACCTAGAAGGCAAAGGAGACTGACAGCGGGAGCAAAATCAATATAGATAGCATCAGAGCCAAAAGGGAACCAAAGTGGAATGAAAAGCACTGTTGCTCATAAATGTTAAAATGATCCATTCACTTTGAAATGAAAATATTACATACAACATGTGAGCTGTTGTATGTTGTAGTTTTGGTTGCTTTCCTATGTGTCTCCTGTGTGCGTGTGATGTGGCTGAGATTCTCCTGATGCACCCAGCTGGGCTCAACAAACACCTGCCTTCCATCAACTTCATCAGCCTGCAGTATATCTACCCTGGCTCTTCAGTCAGTTCAATTAAATTCAATTCAGTTTTATTTATATAGCACCATATCATAACAAAGTTATCTCATAGCACTTGTACTCTATATATGTAGTATATATCACTCATTACTCAGTCACTCATCGTCAGATCCTTGCTTCAACTTCAGTGGTAGTTTGTAGTTTAGACCGAGCGCCAGTGAGTACGCATGTTTTTTTGTTTCAGCTCCTGTGTGATTTGTACCAGGATTAATCGTGTCCTCTTGTCTCCAGTCTTTCCTGGATTATTCCTGCCTGCCTGCATCTATTCATCTGTTGTGTCCTCCCGCCACCTGGACTAGCAGCCAGCCACGTCACCCAGTCCTGTCACCGTCACCCTTCCTCAGCCTGTCCTCAGTCCCTCCCTGCTCTGTACCTACCCTGTGCCTTGCCTTAAATAAACCTTTTTTATTTTTGCTTACCTGTGCCTGGGAGTGCATTTGGGTCCAACTAAGACAGACATCACAACATCTACAGAGAACAAATAATATTATCCACATGGCCTAACAGTGCAGTGATTTACAATTGAATAACCACACTTTCCAAAATTACCTGAAACAGCTGAAAAAATGCTAAATCGTGTCCAATTATGCTGCTTGACTTCACACACACTCTAATTTAGAGTCTGTGACAATGTTAATCTTTTGGAAAATGAGCTTTAGTGTGACAGACATTAACAATAAAGACAAAGGGTCAGTATTACTTAATTTGACATGATGTTGTGTGACACCAAGATTGGCTAAATAGCTCTACAGTCCAATGCAACAACAACACTGCTCCTTTTTTTTATGAATCATAATCTGGTGAGGATGATGATGTTTTGCCTGCCTTTGTCTGATGTATTTAGTCATCACGTGCATATTTAAGACACTATTACATGGTTTTAAAGTTTTAAAACCAGTCATCTGGAAACAATGAAAACTAATCCAGAGATGGAATTTTCAGCCAAATTAAAGAGGCAGTGTTAATAAACTAGCTAGCTGTAGCTGAATAAATCTGGTAGCGATAGTCAATTTTCAGTGCTAAATCTGCCACCATTATCATTGTAACTGTATGTGACGTGCTAGAACTGTCACAAACCTGTCCGTGTGCCTGAGTTTTTTCGTTTGTTTTGAGTCTTGTGTGTTCTGTTTTGGTTCTCTTTTGTCATGCCCTCGGTTGTTTCCTCAGTGTGTTCAGTGTTTCCCTCCCTGGTATGGTTCCGTCCTTATTTGGTCATGTTTCCTGTCTCGTTAGTCTTCCCCTGATGTAGATCCCTTTTACCTGTGTTCACCTGTGTCTGTTTTTCCTAATTAGTCCTGGGTATTTAAGGGTGTTCTGTTCTCTGTGTCCTTGTCATAGTCAATGTCAGGTAAATCTCTGTCTGATTTAGATTCATGTTAGTTTCAGTTTCCTCGTGTCAAGTAAGTGTGTTCGTGTTACCGGAGTTGTGTTTCCCTCTGTGTTTGATGTTCCCTTGCACCTTGGATATCTCACCGTTTATGTACGTGCTCCCGCTGTGATGCCGTCATTAAATCCTGTATTACGTACTGGCTGTCTGCATATGGGTCCTTCCACTCCTCCATCCACACCCGGCCGTGACATGAACAGAAGGCTTGACCAGCGTTATGTAATCTGAAGTAAAAGCTGGAACCAATTATCTGTCAAGAATAAATTTCTCTCTCAGAAAAATCTGTTCACAGCCCATGCCGTTGCTTCAGCATATGTTAATTGTATATGACTAGCATTATCCTGAAAATTAGAAAGTGAATTTTGGGATATGTCTCTAAGCAGCCTCAAATGATGTATGACCACAAAGACACACAAAGATTTATACTGTGACGTTGCGAGAGGCAGAGTCACAGAAGTAGAGGGGCCTAGGAAAAGTGGCGAAGACTACAAAGGAGTATGACCATGGGGATGAACTATAAACCCCACGTGCAGCTGGGCAGCCAGGGGAGCAGGGGCTGTCCAGCTGAGCGGAGTTATCTAATTGCTGGATAACGAGGAGATATGTAAAAAGAGGAAAAGCAACAGAATTCAAGAGGAAGAGAGTGACAATGAGAAACAAAGTGTGCACAGAGAGAGAGAGAGAGAGAGAAGGGGGGGATGAAGAGAAATCAAGGAAAAGCTTGAAGAAGTAAAAGACCGTAAATGGACTGTGGGGAACGGTGCGTCCGGCACACAGACAGTGCTGGTTATACAATGAACTGCCACTAATGAGTGAGATAAGTGAAATAATACGTGGAGAAGTTGTATAGTTAATTAAGGTTGAAATAACCCAGCAATTAAGTTTGAATCCTTGGTGCTTTGTCATACTTCCTCGCACCCACACCTGCCTGTCTCTCAGTTAACGATCCCGGCCTCCCGAGACGTCACTATATATACATATATATATATATATATACAAAAATAAAAAAATTCCCCTCTCACCCCTTCGGGTGGTCTGTTCCTCCTTCAAGCTCGGGTCCTCTACCAGAGGCCTGGGAGCTTCAGGGTCCTGCGCAGTATCTTAGCTGTTCCTAGGACTGCACTCTTCTGGACAGAGATCTCTGATGTTGTCCCTGGAATCTGTTGGCGCCACTCTCACAGTGTTCTGAATACCACGGGGACCACTGTTGCCTTCACTGGTGGAGGACCCAAGCTTGAAGGAGGAATAGACTGCCCACAGGGGTGAGAGGGGAATTATTTATATATATATATATATATATACACTTTATCTTCTCCCTGTGTCTTCTTAGATTTTAAAACATAATAAGATTTCAACAGATGGTTGTCCAATTATGGAGCTGAGAAACCGTTAAAAAGGGACCAAGAGAAAGAAGGGATATACGGTTAGAGGCGCAGAAGGAGAAGATAAGAGGGGGGAAGAGAAAGTGGGAGAGAACGAAAGAGAGACAGGTAAAGAAAGATACAGAACATGTAGGGAATAGCAAGGAGGAAACATAGGCCAAAATGTAAACAGGCATTTGAAAGATGGCTTAATTGTCTTAAAGCTGTTCAACAGTGGTTCTCTCTCTCTCTCTCTCTCTCTGTGAAAACTGGTCAGTATATGCTCACACCTGTGAGGGTAGGGGCGGCTGTGGCTGAAAGGATTGTGCGGTTGTCCATTAACCCCAGGGTTGGTGGTTTGATCCCAGCTCCTGCTGTCCGCATGTCGAAGTGTCCCTGGGCAAGACACTGAACCCCAAGTTGCCCCCGGTGGAGGCCAGCATGGCAGCTGTGTCCCCGTTGGTGTGTGAATGGGTGAATTAGACTACTGTTCAAACTTAGATTACTGGTACAGCGCTTTGGGAACCGGTTCGGTTGAAAAGCGCTATATAAGAAAGAGTCCATTTACCATTTACCTCATGGATATATGAATGCACACACACACCACACAGCTCA
>JAVQJF010123882.1:0-52593 GCA_036023855.1 Gadopsis marmoratus | reverse complement strand
CCCCCCCCCCCCCCCCCCCCCCCCCCCCCCCCCCCCCCCCCCCCCCCCCCCCCCCCCCCCCCCCCCCCCCCCCCCCCCGCCCCCCCCCCCCCCCCCCCCCCCCCCCCCCCCCCCCCCCCCAGAGCGTGCAAGCAGGCCTGTCTTTGGAATCCTGTATGGGAGTCGATTCACTGGTTTCCAAACTGAGGTATACGCTTGCTGGGATCAAACTGTTTCTTTGTCTGTTGCTTTTGTGCCCTCCAGTGATCAAACATTTCTCTGTCCTGGAATGCAGGAAAAAGTGGCACATACAACACACAAAACAATCTTAAAGGGTAGCTAAACTTTATATAATGTGCAATGATGTCAAACCCATTTTTAGAGGAAGAATAAGGTACATTGGTAACACAGAAGATATGGTACACTTCTGACCACATCCACATTATAAGTGATACATAGGTGATCCCTTACTTAAGACTTAAACTATTGCCTTTTCTCATTTATGGATGACAACACACCAACTTCACTATTGCTTAATGGTGGTTGGAGGCACATTAAAGAGTGCAGCAAGTGTTGAGAAAACCAGACATCCCAAAATGAAGCATCACCAAAACAGACTTGCTGATATTATGATAGTTTTGACTTTAAAGAGCCAAATCCATCAAACCAACATTGGTGACCAATATCACCCCCAAATCAATGCCCCCCCCCACACACCCATCCCACCACTATCACCCAGGAAATAGACCTAGGTGTGTCCCAGTGATATCTGTGTGTATTGAAGAGAAACTTTGTTTAAATGTATGAGATGAGCTCCTGTTTCTCTTTAAGTATGTCACTGACATCTCTTGGCATTTTACACATCCACATTTTAGCGGGCTGGAAAAGCACTGCCTTTCATTTTGTGATGGTTAGATGATAGAACAACGTTGCCTGTGTTCTTCCTGCCCCCATTCCCTCAGCGCATTTGAGATGCCACATGTGTTTGATCTGCGTTCAAGTTAGGCACAGACCTGCGGTTTTGCATGAGGATGGGTGACAGCAGGGTTTGGGCCTGAAAATTTGCCAAATGGAAGAATGGGGGGGGAATGGAAGTGATATGTTATGGTTCTTAAATGTTAAAAATATCCTGGCAGTGGTTGTGGTATGGGAAAGGGATTTAAATCTAGTTGTTGCAATACATTGCCTTCATGCTAGCCTGTTTACTCTTTAATTCATAAGACTGAATATTCAATATCCAGGACATAGAGAACATTAAAAATGAGCCAATATCAACCTGTGTGAAATTTGTGGAAAACTGGGAGACACCTATATTGACACCACATAGATTATTACAGGACGTCATCTTGTCAGACACACCACGTTTTCTTAAGCAGTCAGAAATCAAATCAAGCCAAACGACTGAATTCGAGTCACACAAGAGGCCTTCAGGTGCTAACGACGCCATCCACCCCAGTCAAATCCACGGGTGCATTGACAGCAACCAGGGAACAGGCTATTGACACCCCATAGCCATTTTTCTTGCTGAGAGTCATCCCCAACAGGCAAACAAAGGCCCACCATCAAGAGAAAGCTATTGCCAACACACAGAATGAATGGTGGTCATCAGGATTTTGCAATTCAAAGCCCCAGGCTGCATTTTTGGGCCACAGTGGGTGATAGAGAGGCATTTTAGCAGCCAAAGCAATGGCGTGACGCTGCAATAGTTTAACATAACCAATTAGAAAGGGGAAGTTGAGTTTGTTTACTTACCATTTGGAAGAAACCAAATGTGAGTGGAAGACAGGCAAACAACCGCAGATGATGTAAGGTATGCCAGGGTTGACTTTGTGGTTAGATACCTACTTCCAAGGGCAAAACTCTGAAATGTATCTAGATGAATAACACATACCAAGAGGCCTCGTTTCAGACATCTTTGTTTTGGGTAATCACTTCAAATGTGAGAGGTGAGTCTTTAAATGTGTGTAATCCACACAGTGTCCCCTTAATGCAAAACAGGGCAGGACTGAATGCGGTCTTATAATGTGAATACCTTTCCATTGTGTGTATGCAGTGTACTACCATGTACTGTATCTTAGATTGGAAATTAGCCACTGTTGCCCTCTAGAGGTCAAAATGAATCTTTTCAAGATGGGAGTTTCCAGGCTGAGGAAGGGGAGGGTCCTGATCCTGAACTCAGAAAAAAAATAAAATAAATCACCCAACATTGTTGCAGTGATGGTGAAGCTTCTTCTTTGTCTTGCATGTGCATATCAAAACGTTACATCTGTAATACATATGGTGCTGTAGCTACACTCCACTCCATCTCATTTCACAGTAAGCACTGTTACTATTGAATACTTGAGATGAATTTGAAACAGTGAATTCATCTTTGGCTTATGCAGTCTTCCATGAAAAGAAAAAAGAAGCAAGCAGCATTTAATAAATGATGAAAACACAATGACTAATGTATGCAATGCTTTAATTAAATATTTTGTCTTTGAATAAAAAAGTGCAGGTACTTTGGATGATGTTCAATGAGGGGAAACAGTAATGGTAATAAAGAACTTAAATTGATTTTGTTGAGTGATGGGATGCAAAATAAATCAAAATGCTTTTGGAAACAGTATAAAAATAACAGCAAGATATGTCCTAATGTGTGTCCCCACAAACAATAACACAATATTATCCTGCATACTCATTCGGCAGCATTACTTCAATAAAAGCCCTAGATTAATCTGAGATGTACAAGTTGAATGCTAAGTGAGGTTAATAAAAGCACTTAAAGAAGCATTTAAACAGATGGGACAAAAATCCTGATTGAAATATTCATGTATCTGCTGTTACAGCACAGACATGAAAAACAAAAGTATATGGGACAGAGTGAAGCAAAATACACACACAAAAAAAAAATAAAAAAAGAGTTGAAGACTTTTTTTCCTACAAAAAAGAAAAAAGAATATTCTGTATTATTGTGGCCACTAACGCTCACTGATCCTCATGCTCGGTCATCATTACTATCGGGATGTGCTTTCATTCAAAACCATTAAGAAACTAAACTTTACAGATTCTCACAAGTGTTTAAAATCTTTGACACAAGAACATTTTGAAGGAAACACACAATTGCTAGGAACTATATAAATACCCCTTCAAATCTGACTTTGAATTTCATCATACCAAAAGTATTCATAATAACCAGATCTACAAAACAAAGGATGATTAAGTAAATAAATAAATAGGAAGACATACACACATAGGTGTGAGTTTGTAGTGTGTGTGTGAGAGAGTGCAGTAGATGTAGTGTGTGCAGTGTGTGTGATGGCCACAAGGTGGTGTTGTGCAAAGCTACAAGATGGCCAATGATCTGGGAAGAGAAGAGGACGATGGGAGACAGAAAAGCATTCATTTTTGCCTTCTGCCCACTTAATAGATCTTATAGCCAAGATAGAGGAACGTTTAAAACAGTCTTCATATAGATTCTTTAGGATATAATCGCAATAACAATACCTTCATTAACAATTTTATGATATCAAGAGTAGTAACAAGAAATGACAAAGTTCATCAGCTGAGGTTTTCAATGGCAGCCTCAAATGAGGATTCTCCTGCTTCGTAGTCTGTCGAGTCCACAAAAGTTCAACTTTTCATTTTCAGTTTTATTAAGTGAGTGTTTGATGCCACCAGGACCAGCCTATAACTCTAGGAGTGTGTCAAAAATGGCAAAATCCACCCCCACCCCAATCTCTAAGAATTGGATCCCCCCCACCTCAATCCCTCTCTACTTAGCGTAGCTCATTTGCATTGCAAAACTTTCTCTCTCCTTCCAGGTATTTCAGTGACACTTATCTGTCCTTTGATCCGGCCCTATATCCTTCCCTCTCACTGTCTCTCTCAGAGGCGAGTCTGGGCCTCTGGGACATAGATTTCGATGCTGTCTGCGCTCTCTGTGGCGGAGTTCTGGCGAAACGAGGCCGCCTTTTTAGCAGCCAGCAGACGCTTGCGAGCCTCTTGTCTCTGCTTCTCTGCCGAGGCCGAAGAAGAGGTGGACGAGGAGTCGGCGCTCTTCTCGCGGCTCAGCAACGGTCGTCCCTTACCGGGCTTTTTTGAAGCTGGAGGGGTCACCTTCTCCTCGTCCTGTAGTGTTGGAATGATGAAACATGACAGACAGAGGAGGGGGAGAGAGAAAGAGATAATAGGGAAAAGACATATGAAGACAGTGAGAGAATGTAATATGGAAACTGTTTGCAAGAGGTTCTACTTATTTAGGCAGGTTTGGCAGACAAGACTTTGACAAAGACATTATGCCAGTGCTGGTTGTTGTTGTTAAAGCTTGAAATAACATTTAGTGGTTTTAGGTGATAAACAGAAGAACACAGACGGATAGACAACTGGTAAAATATAGGCAAACATTGAAAAGAACAGTCATTTATATGACAATTTTCAAAGACATGAAATGGTAACATGAATTGATGGTTGGATCAAACTTAAAGCACAATAAAAAGGATCAAAAGACACACAGTCAATGCATTTGCATTGCAAAGCAACATAAAGCAAGATCACCTCTGCTACAGTAGATCCATAAACTTAAAACACACACACAAAAACACAACAGACAAGAGACAAAGACAGGGCTAGAAACGATGACAAAGACACACAAGCAAAGACATTTAAGCAGAGACGGAGCAACATGAAGACTGCATTTGGTCACATGAGCCAGTGCATCTTAGCCATGCGCCACTACAACACACACATAAGCGACACATGCATGCTCAAGCAGGGCTTTACATTTAAAAAACACACCAACGACAGCCCTCATTGAGATGAAGTTTTCCATGCATGCCCAAAGGGATCTCTCTGGCCCCTTTGTTTTGGACAGGGAGGCCCTGTTGAGAGTTCATCCCACGCAGGGGACAAGGGAAGTCGAAACGGGAGGGAAAAAAGAGTGGGAGAAATGGTGGTGGTGGTGGTGGGAGGAGAGAGGCCGGTTTCGGCGGCTTTCCTACCCCAGCCAGGGCACTGGGCAGCAGGGGTGGGAAGTACCTTCCACTCAGGGGGCGACTGGGCAGCCGCAGATGGCACGGGCTGCCAGTCATTGGACTTGAGATGGTAGAGCTCATCAAACTTGAGGCTGATGTCCTCGATGGAGAGCTGCAGCAGGTCCCAGAAACCAGCCAGGTCCTGGGCTGTGGGCCGTGGGTTGGCATTTATATTCTGACCAAAAGAGGGAGAGGGGGATGAACAAATCGATGAGATGATGAGATCAATGATGAGAAGAGAGGACACAGACACTTTGAAGTAGTGTAGAATGTATGAAGTATAATAGAGGGCAAACGGCATCAGAGGGTTGGTTAAAAGGTTATGAAATAATTTCAAACAAGCTAGCATATAGTTAAAACTAATGCCTTATCTTTAAAACTGAAAAGTAAAAATACCCCTGGACCTTTATTCTGTTCTTTCCATTTGTTTGATTTGGTGTGGGTTGTCCTCTTTCCCCAGCAATACAACCAGCTGGGAATCAGCTAGTGGGAGCCCATTAACCCACTACATGTCTCTTTTACTTCTTGTTATGGGCATGTTGCTTATCTTCCAGTGTGTGTTCTATTCTGGTGTGACACAACACGTGGGCTGTGGTTTCTGACTAAACTGCTTTTAAATGGGTGTCTGGCACTGAAGTAGGAGAAAAAACAAGTCCACTTTCAATGAATGCATCCTTGGTCTTCAGAGATAGATCAGGTACATTATATGAAATATTACTCAACTTTATTTGAGAAGATGTGGCAAGTAAAAAGTAGGCTATGTTTCAAGTAATCATTTCTAAAAAATAATATTATATATGTATATCCTGTATATAAATGGCATGACTTCCATTTTCCTCCATGCTCTGATGAAAGCCACTAGGCCGAAATGTTAACATGTTTTGCTGACATGGCCAAAATTATTTGGTGAAATTGAGATTAGCCAACTTTGTCCTGAAGATCTGTGAAGGACTTTTTACCTTTGGGTATTCAAGATTTGAACGATATGACTTTGGACAATCAAAATACTGGGGAGATGCATCCTTTCAAAGATCTAATTTCTAAAAATACTTTGTCCTAGATGTTTCCACAATGTGAGAATCGGGACAGTGGGTGGTGTGTCAGCTTTTATGGGCCGCCACCACCACCCATTCCAGTTTTTAATGATCCGGGTTTGAAAATAGTGTTATTTATCTTCAAATTCATTCTGCTACGTGAAGAGGTTGGTGCCACCAGAGAAAGAGAAACCAAAATCAGGCTGAAAGTGACTCCCTGCAGTAGCTCCTGGCTAGACAGCACTGACTTTACTGCTTTCATCTCGACGTAAATATATTGCATATTTACTGACTTACTATAGCAGCTTATTACTGTGCTACTCCTATGCACTGCATTACTTACACGCTGTACTTGGCATCAAGTGCTGCTCTTTCCATATTCATCACCAGAGGGAGCCATGATACAGCTCAATTTTTTTTGCAAGCTGAACTCCAGAACAAAATAAAGGATCTCACACAGAGCTCTTATCTTTCTCACCAATGTAAACTGCTGAAAATGTTAGAAATGCTTCAACACGGCCAAGTAAGCCAGAGAAATACAGAGGAACATGTTTTTCATAATGTCGACCAAAAAAAAACGCAATCATTCAGGATTCAGTGTCATATGAAGATTAAAAGTAACAGACTTAATCCCTCACTTCACATATAGCTGCCTCTACACTTGCTGTCTGAGAAAAGCCTGCACAGATTGGCAAACAGATATGAAGTGAAAGCGTGCTCAGACTTCTTTTCCTTTGACACAGCCACTGTTTGTAATGCACCAGGCCAACTGGCTTCTGTTTGTGCAGGCTCCTTTCTATTCTTCACATTGAAGCAGCTGCATTCAATGCTGTGATGTCCAGACATTTTGGGCAAAACACATGTGGCATGTTGCCATCATGCTGCACCAGTGAAGTTCAGGAAACAGCAGAGCGATTACTGCAATTATTGCTTATGATCATGTTCCTAACTGAGTCAATGTGAAAAGCTGCTTGGCAGAAGATATACCAAGCAGTTTTTATGGAGGGCTACCCAGTATGCATTGTGTAAAACAATAATACAAGATGTTATACGAGGAAATTACACACTGATACAGATTAGAAGGCTTCGCCAGTCGGGAGAAAGTACATGGCACAGTAATATCAGTGCATATCAAGCATTCATGGTTGATTTACTTAACTAAGGCTAACTAAGGCTTCACAGTAATGATGACAGTAATGATGCATTTAACAGTTTTCTGTATCCTCTTGTAATGTTTCCTGTGGTGGGTTTCTTGGTACCTGATCCAAGCCAGATGGGCCCTGACAAAGTATCAGGTTTCATGTCTATATTGGGTCATTTTGTTATGTACATCTTTGGACTCCGTTTGGTTACCTTAAAATATAATCCATTTAGAAATGTCTCTCAGTCTTTCCACAACGAGGCTTCTTAAGACCATTATGATGTTGTATAATGCTTAACTGTACCTTACATGTTGCTAGATTGTTGGGGTAAAACAGATTAAAAACAGGTTTAGTAATGCGACATGCTGTGTTATATTGTCATGTGCTGGTAGTTGGCTACAATTTGTATAATGCCATTTACAGTAAAACACGTCATCTGAGAGAAATTGCTTATTGGCTTATAATAAGCTCCTTGTATTTTGTGCCTTATTCTGCAGAGGCCTAATATGTTGTGTATCGAGACTGTTTCCAGATTAGTCAGTTTTCTTTTGGGTGAAAGTCTTTATCTGTATGGATATCTTGTAGAAGATAGAACAACCAAAATGTAACATTGGGTTTGATATTAAGAAAAGTGGGTTTGGGAACCCGAATGTGCGCTCATTTTCATACCTGTGCAGAGCTATAGAGTGGAAGACTATATACACACCAAGTTTTGTTCACACAGTCCCCGGAACTGCTGGAACTTCTGGGATATTAGGAGCTGGGCACTTCCTACTGCGCTGCGAACCTTCCCCAGCACTGAAGGGAAAACAAAAATCAACACACGCACACAAATTTGGCACAATTATTTTATGATTGTTTATGGCATCTTGTTATTCCAGCTATGGATGACACACAAATCCAGGTTTTTCTGCTATAGGTAGAACACATGGCCTACACACAAAGACCTGTCTATATCAAAAGTACAGCAACAGCATCAACTACACCAAATGTTCTCATGCTTATAAATAGGTTACTGCAGATATCTAGACATTTAGATGCGCCTTGCAATGCATTGTCAAACCAACGCCACAGCGCGGCACAAAGAGGATTACAGTGTATTGGACAATGTTATCCTCTTTAAAGGCATCTAAGCTTACATAGATACTTCAGCCTGTCTGTCAGTGGTCACTATGCTAGCCTGTTTCTGTGTCAAAACTAGGACAAAGATCTGCACTGACAAAACCTGGGACTCCTATCTCATCGCTGGATTGCAAAGTTATGTCCGTGTGATGAAATTGTGGCGAGACCCAGCTCTGGTGTACAGGTTTGTATCAGATTTAATGCAGACTACTTTAACAAGGTCACATACACACACTTATGTTTAAAAATAAGGGTAAGGGTTGTATACAAAACCACGGAGACACACAGTGCCTTGTTCATGCAATGGTCCAGTGATTCTGATGTGAACTGAGCATCCAAAGCGTTTGTTTGTGTGTACACAGTGTGTATTTGTGTGAGTGCTCACTGCTGAAGCACTAATCTAATCTGGAGGTTTAATCAGTTCCAGAGAAGATTTGTGTAATTCTGCGGATTACAGGCCTGCTTGTGTGTGGTAACCCCAGGTATTACTGCCTCATCCCCTCCATGCTGTGTACGTCTGATAGAGTGATTGTGGGGCCTGAGGCAGAACCCTATAACTGGTCATAGAGGAGAAGTACCTCAGACAGTGTCAAACCTCTGGAACAGGCTCAAGATGCAGGGTTCATTCAGAGAACCTGCACGTTTGACTTCAGCAATGCTTTCACTGTCCGTTTGGCTCTCTTCTGCTATTTGTGGGCCAACGTACTTAGCTTAATTTAGGAGATGGACATCTATTATGCTAACCCAAGAGTAAACCTTTAAAATGTAATTGGATATTTTCAGTGAAGCAGAAACAGATCTTAAAACCATGTTTTTATGCCAAGCAACTAATGAAACATCTCGTAATTCTATGTCCTTGTTGTATTATCAAAAAAAAAAAAATCTTCCTTTCATGAGTATTTTGTTTGGGAACAAAAAGGACAGGATTGTGTGCAAGCTGGCCAGAAATCTTGGTCAAAACCTTGTCACAGCCTTGTTCAGTGCCTGACAATATAACCGAGCCTGGAGATGGAAACTTGGGAGGTAATTAAACAAAAAGGCCTGGGCTGCGGTTGAAAAAGAAATGACATCCTATCATCTTTTCCTAAACACATTTCCTTGATCTCAGTGTATAATGTCATGGAACTCAAGGAAAGATGTGAAAGAGAATTCATAAGGACTTTAGGAAAAGACAATCACGGTGCTAAGAGAATCTGACTGCACTTACATTAGACTATGCAATTATGTGGTGGTGGGTGTTATTGACGTGGGTCTGCCTTTGTCGCTTTAAAAGTTGCTCCCACAAGGAATTGTGGGACAACATTATCTCCTTTCCTTTGGTAAAAGGATGATCCAATGTAACTATGCTAAAGGAGATAAGAAAGGAAGCATTGAAGCACCTTTCCTTAGTATTTTGAGAATTCAACCAGCTCTTATCATGGCGGCCACTTAGATACTTCTAGGTCATTCAATCATTTAGCAACCTTCCTAAGCAAAAAACACCATTTGACCTCAACCCTGGAGGTGTAGCAGCTACCCTGGCAGCCTTACCCTCTTCTGAGAGCTGGTTGTCTTTGGTCTCCTGCTCCATCTGCTGGCACCAGCCTTCCATGCGTCCTGTCTCGGCCTGCAGCAGCTTCAGGAACCAGTGGCCGTCTCTCCGACACAACGTTCCCCCTCCTCCGCTCTGGGGAACACTGCTGTTACTCCCATTGCCACTCTCCAGCCAAGGGTCTGGAGGTGGTAGAGAGGAGGGGTCCAGTGCCGGGTCCAGACTTTCTGAAAAGGAGGAAGAGCTGCTTCGTGTGGTGGAGCGGTTGAGGATCTGCCTGGGCGGCGGGGGTGAAGAGGTGTCACCAGTAGTGTCTCCGTTGTCTAAGCAGTCCTGTCCAGGAGGGGGGCTCATGGATTGGCTGGCACTATTGACCATGACTTTTTTCTCTGAGTGTTTGCTGTTATTGATATGGGAGATGACAGGGGTGTCCTGTGTGTCTGAGACTGTTTCTTGTTTTGAGGCCATGCTACTGGAGCGACTGAGCCTGAAACAAACAGGGTGAGACTCACCATTACAGATGGGCCTTTTCTACAGAACAACTTTGTCCACTGTTACGTGCACAACAACGGACAAAAAAACTAAACAATACATTATTCAAGAATGATGTCTCCATTCCAGGAACAAACATGCAATGCTTAGTTTCAACACTGATTCACATCTGCTGGACAACATAGCTATAAATGAACAGGGTCGATCAGACACTAGGCTTTGTATATATGATGATAGAGCACTCAGACTGGCACCAACTGATCTCTTATCACTGGAAGTTTAGCTTCTTGTTTTCATATGGCAAATGGAAGAACCGGCTGAACATGAATGTTGTCTGACTCAACATTATTTCCATTTCCTGTTATCACTCAAAACATGCTTACAAGTGGCCATTCAATCTGATAATGAAATGTTCTGAGTGCCTGACTGAAGAATCTTAACCAATATCAGGGGAGGACAAGAACAGACAAAAGACTGGAAAAGCACAGGGTAAGCCATATTTTTAGTAGCACAAATGTGTGCACAACATGAACAAAAAGGCAGGCAGGACAATGTACAAATAAACAGAGGAACTCTTGTTCAGCTAGCTATGTTTATAAAAGATCAGTCAGGACTCAGAACAGCTGCTACATACAAAACACTAAATGCAGCATGCAGAAGTAAGAAAATACAGGAGGAAGGCAGAAGGCATCCCAGAACGTCCTGGCATTCAAAACACCACAAGCACAGAATGCAAACTACGCTGCAATGATCTAGAAATGCGTTTGAAATACACAGTAAGCGGAGGCAAGTTTAAACAGGAAATGCTCATGCCAGAAATCTACTTTAACACCACCAATACAACACACAAAGATAGTTTTCAGACCAAAAACTGACATTCACATTGCTTTCACATCTACATAAGCTTCTGTAAAGGGAAAGAATAGTCAGAGCAGTGTGTGTGGCTATAATATAAATTCCTCACGTTGTTACAAGGACAGGAAGAGGACTTACTGCCACCCGTCCTCCACCTGTACTCCGATTGACTGAAATTTGGCCAATGGCGGGGTCTCCTCTCGTGGAACTTCCTGAATACAGTCAACCTTAGGACATATTAAGATAAGCATAAATTAAGCAAAAATTAAGCATAAGCATTGACCAAGTCAAAATTATGAACATTAACTCAGAAACAAACATTTTGGCATCAAAGATTTCATTTTTAAAAAACAAAATCCGTATAATTTTGTGTTTGATTTTCAATAAAGTGTCACGTTTACTGGTTACACTGACTGAGCTCTGTTAATGTGCATGGTCTGGAAAATGGGAGAAAAAAGCTGATATATCAGCATATACAGAACAGGATGTTATAGTTGAGGGGGAGAATATGCATTTTTTGCCCCCTATACTACAGTATACAGCCAGCTCTAATGATAGAGGGATGTTCACCCTAATGAAACATTTAGCTTGCAAGCACATCCTCAGACATAGCCATACACCACAGAAGATTACTGTTAAAAATAGTCTTTTTCCAGGATTCAAGCTCTACAGGCGGAATATGCCACACTTAAAAAAAACACTGTGACTATTGATCTGTCTTGACTGTGCCAAGCTAACTGATTGAGCCACTGATGTGCAACAGTCCCATCGCCTACCTGTATGCCAATGGAGGACAGTTTCCGCCTGGGTACTGGTGCCACGAGGGGCTCTTGTGCCTGTAGATTCCCTTTATTTAATCCTGATTTCAGGGATTCATGCTGGACTACTGAGTTACTTGTCCCAGTGGAAGCATTAGTGGTGGTGGTGGAGATGGTGGCGATTGGCTCTCTTGGGGTCGCGATGGGAGTGGGGATGATGTGTGGGGGGCGGGGAATACCCCGGGCCAGGCTGTTGGCACGGGTGCTGTCAAGGCTGTCAGAGGAGTTACTGTGAGCGTGGCTTGACTGGCTGTTAACCTCTGATCTCCGGTCGTGCTGGTCCAGGTAGTTGTCCTGGGCCGACTCTGTGCTGCTCTGTACAGTCACAGAGATGTAGGGCTTGGATGTTGTACGGGGCGGCACAGGTGGAGGAGCAGCCTTCTTACAGGTGGTTATGCATGTAGACACTGAAGGGAAAACAAGGGAGGGATACAAGAGGAAAAAGACATGAGAAAGAAGTAAAAAAAAAAAAAAAAAAAAAGGATTAAAATCTGTGTGGCCTGATCATGTCTAGCCAGAGTGAACTCAAAACAAGAATCAACCAAATACAGAAAATAGCTTGAAGCATAGCTCTAAATGATCAGCATCATTCCAAGAATTGACACACATTTTCTCAGCATGTCCATAGCAGAACACGTCTTACTGTAACATGGATACACAGGAGGGACATTGTTGCATGAAAGCTGGAACACCAGCTATGGGAAACGTCCCGTGGAGCGGAAAATCAAATCAGGCAGGACACTGAACAAACATACCGTTCCACACAGGTGACTAATAGAGAGGTACATTAACCAGAGAGACAGAGGGAAAGAAACCACTCAGACAGATCCGTTTAGTAAGAGCAGCATTATACTGAATATACATACGGACAAACGTCACAGTTAACTCATTTAAAAGCAACAATGTTCTTTCCCATCATCAAGCGACTGAATGATTGTTGTTAAACTGCCTGGTCTGATATGCAGGAAACAGTCTGACTTTACTCAACTACTATTATGCATTTATGTGGTACAATCTTTTTCAATTTTATTTTCTGTTATTTTATTATGATTAATTTATTAATCAATTTATTTTTCATTTATACCATTTATCTTATTTTTGCCCTTTTGATCCTATTTTATCTACTATTTTAGTCTAACTTAAAATCTATTTTATTACATTTTCAACTCTTATTTTCTCACGTGCATTGGTTTCATATTCTTAAAATTTGTTTGCTTCTGTTGTTTTAATGGTCTACAAATGTTGTGTCTTATTATTTTATCATCTGTGAAGCACTTTGAACTGTACTTACCTGTATGAAAGTTGCAATAAAATAAATAAATTGATAATTTGGTACCAATGACAAATGAGGAGCCACCAAAAACTGTTGTAATTGGCAAAACAAGAAAAAACCATTAAGTATTAAGCTGGTCACATGGTAGCATATACAGCTCTGGAAAAAATTAAGAGACCACTCAAACACATACCTATAAATAGTAAAACCAGAGAACTGATAATTTTGCAGTGGTCTCTTAATTTTTTCCAGAACAGGGTTACAGGGTTAAAAGTCTAAAGCTGAGCTCCTTACAGTGGGAACTTTTATGTGGGCTTCCATTAAATCCACATAGTGCGAGTCTAGCGCTCAACATAAAAAGCTGATTTTATTGAGTAAAAAAAGCAAAACAAACCTCAAACATCTCCCTTCATAGCTCCGACCAGCCACTCATTCCCTTATCTTATTTACCAACCAAACCAACTGATCAGTGGATACTTTCCCTTACTGAACTGTGTCAGTGAGAAGAAATATGACCTAGTAAATGGCCTGTCTGTGAGCACGAATCCACCCAGTGACGTAAACAGCATATCAGAAGAGATCAAGTTAATGGGCTGCACATAGAAATTGTGCAAAGTAGAGCCAAATTACAGCAGTGTGTAGCAGAGACATGAATCAGACGTTGTATTCACAGACTTCATTCATCAACACGGTTACAACATGCAAATAGAAAGTTGATTCTCATGCAGACAAATTATATGAAGACTCAAAGGCTCTTCTGTTGCAAAGAGTCTCTGATGCCTTCTATCAAGAGACCACAGAAATCCTGTCATGTCACATACATAGTAAACGCAGACTGTGATGCTGGGCCGCTAAAACCTATAATCCAAACGGGGAATTCTCTTGTAACATTATGAACCCTGTGGCTACTATATGATCCCTTAAACAGATGCTTATTTGAGACCAGATTGGAAAAAACAAACCGTGGAAAGCTGATGAACCCTGTACAAGAACGCAGTGCACAAAATAGTGCAAATGGCAGAGTATGTTAACAGCATTGGTTTTCTATTTAAAGACCGGTTATCAAAACAGACTTAACAATCCTTTAATTTGTGGATGCACAGTCTGTATTTGCTGCCTTTGGCATTTTGCTTACGGACATCAGTTTATGGTGCAGACCACACCATAATCAGGAAATCACTGGGACAGTTAAAGGTACTGCGTGGAGTTTTCAGAAAGGTCATTCAAATCATGTTGATAGAGGTGGTTAGTGAAGATTCAGTGTTATTATAGTCTGACTAACATTATTTTAAAAATATTAGATTTTCAGTTTGAATGTCGTTATCAGCTTGCACAATATAGGATAGTGACTTTGAACTAATCCATTGTTGTTGCATGATACATTGACTGCATTTATTTGACACTTTGGCGTTAGCCAACATTAGGTTAGCCAGCTTTATCAATCGCCATTTGTCTAGCTTTCACTCAGAGGCTCAGCTATGTCAGCAAAGCTAGACGATAACAGTTAGTGCACTAGGCGCTCATTATTGACGTGACAGCTGAATTGCTGAACTAATGTTTGAACAAATTACTTTTATTGTCAACTAACATTACTGTACTGAATGGCTCTGGCAGTGGGTTTAGACAACAATAATGCCAAAGTATCGTCAGTTCTAAACAGATGATATGAGTGGGATGACTAACGTTTGACTGGAGATAACGCACATAAAGAACAGATGTTTTTGGCAACATAGTTTATATATTCACTAATTGTGCATCTTTGTAGTTTCTTGTTTTATCATTACAGCTTACCATTTTGAATTTCACTGTTAATGTCAATCAGCATGCCTCAAATATGGAAGGCATCACAATAAAACTACCCATTTTATACACCAGGAGCTGGTTCTGTCACTGAAGAGGACAGACTCTGGGTTGATCAGCTGACTGCTGCCTGGACAGCAGAGATGCAGGTTGGTCAGTCATAGATCTTTGGTTAAACAATACATAAATAAAAAAGTACACACCCACTCAACAGATGTTCTTGCTCAACTTCCAGACAGAATTGCAACAATTGACACTAGAGGACAAGGATGAAGTCCTGCAAATGGCAGTCACCTGTCTGCCAGGTTTTTTCTGGACATCATCTGGAAAACAGGAAGGTTAGCAACTATGTTGGCTACAAGGAAGCACCATTTAGGTGAAAAAAAACAAAAACAAAAAAAAACCTTCAGTTGTGAGTTCACTACCTAAAAGAAAACCTATTTTATTTTTTATACAAGCTCATTTATTTGATTAATTTGCATTTGAGACAAACTCTCATAAATACAGAGATTGTAATAAATAGTCAGAATTTCCTGTGGTGTCACCCGGAAGGATTGAATTTGTGATGAGAGGAAACTGCATGACAGTGATGACCCCGTTAGGCACGGCATGAAACAAACATTGTTTACGCCTTGTGTGTTGTTTCACTGGATGTTGCGGTCAGAAGTCATGTCGAGTCATCAAGGAATTTTGAAAAAGCCTTGCAGCAAACATGTGAGCAGCTGAGAAAACACTCAAACAAAAGGCTCGTTGTTCCATTGTAATCCACTTCTTAGCTTCATCTCTCATGTGTATGTAACCTCACCTATCACCAAACCCACATGAGCTCACACATATCTCTGTGGCAGATTAAACTCTTGAACTGTGAGTCGAGTTGTCAAACTGCTGTCAGTCAGCTAGTCCAGAGAATCATGTCAGCCTGAACTGCTGCACCCTGACTGGCTCTGACGGTCCTCCTGGTCCTCCTCTGAGAGCTTCTTCAAGAGGAACCAAGTGCGTTTGTGGGTTTGCTCCCTTTTATTATTAAAAGCATGTTATTGCATTTGCAGTCTGCTATTGGCTGAAATTTAACCACACCATTCCAGCTGTGCTTAGCATAGTTTGGGCTCTCCTTTCACTTATAACCCACAATGACACTGTGCAAAAGAAATGTGCATCCAACTGCAGACATGGCTGTGCAATATGACAATATATATTGTGTGAGGAAAAAAATCCATCATTTCATATCGTTTATTTTATTGTGTCACACATCACTCTTTACGGGAATATTTTTTGTTATTTATACGCCGCTTTGCATTCTTTCGCACGGCATGGATGCAGGCGGGAAATTTGCACGACGTCAACACAAACAAACATGGAGGAGAGTGAACGTGGCAGTGTAATTCTGAACAGCAGCAGCGCTTTGACCAGCCAAGACAAAACGAGGAGCTTGTACCTGAAAAGGGACTAATTCTGTTGCATTTGAGTGGTGTGCACCAGTAAACCGTAATGTTACTTTGCAAATTATGCCGCAGACTGGTCCCCACAACAGACTCAAACACCACTAACCTCTTCTGCCACCTACGCAAGAATCATGTCAAACAGTGTGGCGAGTCTCAAAACAAACCCCAACCTTGAAAAATTGGGGATATGAGATTTTGGTCATATCGCGCAGCCCTATTGCAGACTGGCTCTGCTAGTGATCAGTGTCTAATCTTCTGATCTTTATCTTTAGAAATAATACCTTCAACATACATAAACTCCTACACTCTACACCTGAGCGTTTCCAGGACAGAGCCATTGAGTCAGATTAGTAAGTGCTGGTCCTGGTCCCAGCTAAAACTGCTGTGCACTCTTTATCACATTCCACTGAAGCAGCCCTCACAATGCAACCATCACTCCACATGTATGAGGATGCATGTCAGTGCCTTAGCATAGGCTTTCCCAGGGAAGTCAAATGTGATGCTTTGAGAATTTGAACACACCCTCAGCTCCACATTTTAAAGATGGGAACCACCAACTCAGTCTGCTAGTCAAAAAGCCATGCCTGATAGTCACGAGATCTTAAATATGGCGTGCCAACCACAGCGCCATCTTCGTGATATCCAGAGCCAGTGTTACCCATTCATTAACTAATGTACGATGGCCTGCCATAGATACATTTATTCTACTATAGTCTTATGATGAACCGACATTTTTTTTCCCCCATCATCCCTCACTCTGCATTAACCCTCTGAGAACGCATCATAACGTCATATCTCCGTAACGGTTAGAGCTAGAGACATACTATTCTTTCCTCTTAAACTAGAGAAACAGCATTAACCGGTGAACCACCTATTTGTCTATGTGAGCCATTTACTTCTGTCTGTAAAACTAACATATAAAGTTGTAAAAGATGTGGATGGTCTCCCCTTTTGCATGGCACATTGCTTTCTGTACCTGCATGTATATCGATCAGTTCTCACCCGCCATCTTTGATGGTGACATATTAGAGTGTAAAGGTGACATTTCTATGTCGGGCACTGCTATTGGCTCGAGTGGATGCAGTCACCGGCTCCGACCCTGCATCCAAGTGTGCAGGATAGCTGTCACTAACTGGGTGTAAGAGGTCACAGATGTGTGTGTGTGTGTGTGTGTGTGTGTGTGTGTGTGCGTCACTATGTTTGGACACCTGCCCTGCAGTTCTCCAAGTGTCACATCGTGCTTTCATCATTGTGACCAGAATTCACCCTTAAGTCCTAATACCACAAAATCTGCCTTACCCACCAAAAACAAGCCCTAAAATCATAACTGACAGCTGCTTCTGAGATTAGACAGGAGATAAAGCAGCAGAGCTGGACACAATAAATGGGCCAGGCCAATATTATCAGATGATTTAAGCTGACCAAAAATATATTGATGTTGTACATCTCATTGCCAAGTTATGGGAATGCAGTGATTCTACTAGACACAGCTTAATAATAACACATTTTATTTATATAGCGCTTTTCATAGTACTCAAGGACACTTTACACAAGTTAAAATAGTCATAGATAAAACAAAACAATTAAACAATTACATAATATAATCATATATAAAACAAAATATAAAAAACACACTGAAAACATCTGATGTACAGTAATGGTCAGTTTAACAGTGGCATGCACAGGACAGCCACACAAGTGACCAGACGTTTAACCAAATTTGGAATTTAATAAATAAAAAGTCTAATGTTCACACTGTACTATGCCTGTTGCTAGTGGTTTTGGCACATTGCAGATATCAGCAGTGGAACTAGTGGGTAATTGGTAGCAGAATAATGGCTAAAACAAAAAATGTATTATGTTTTTAATAATTTTATAGTGTAGCAAATAGATTATCATAGTGTAGAAAACAGAGTCAAGCCGATTCCTGATAAATGCCTGTTAAAAGCCATACAATGCACCCATGGCAGAAACTTCCCACAGACAGATGGATAAGTAAGTGGCAGATGCTCTAATTCAGACGGCTTCCTGTATACGCTTACTTAACACAACTCAGCCACAGCTGTGCAAGCATAAAACACATCCTTGAATGTGTACCATTTACTGACAATGGTACAAATGCAGACAAAGCCTTTCTAAAACATAAACACTCATTGGTACCAGAGAAAAGAGCTATAAAAATGGACATTAAGCCAAATACTGTTGCTTCTTAACTAAGCTGATTTTAAGTACCGTACTGTACTCATTGGCTGCTCTACAGGATAGACAACAGAAACAACCAGACGCTTTGTGCCAAAAATGTTTGAGTGGAATCTGGAGTGGGCACTGAGCACTGCTCTTTTCATGCCATCTGGACAGTGGTTCTGTTGTCCACTGCGAGCCCTGGTTCAAGATGTGATTTTCAAGGCTGGAAACCAATTAGCTGCAAGAGGCTACAGCATTTGTTTTTCCATCACTCTTCAAAACCGACCCAATTCTCCAATGATGCATCAGCAGTGCAATGAATACTAACAGATTATATCCTGTCTTAAAAACTCACATACACACTGAAAGAAGAACCACAAAAATAGGAAACTTTGGGCAACTGCAAGAAGCCGCACAGCGGTCTCCTCCCTGTTGATAATAGTTCACCATTTGCCATGGGATGGCTGCAGAGATGATTAACCAACCACAGTTCCCACAATTACATCACTGTTGGCAGGACAACATCTTTTAAGTATGATTGGTTTACATCCAAGATCAGGTTAAAGAAGAAGTTTGCCTATTTATCACAGAATTTCTAGATTTAACATTTATTTGTAAAGTTGCAAACAGAGACACAAAGATGCCACCCCCACCCCCCCCACCAAAGTCAGACTATAGTATTGATATCTAGATTACATGAAAGTAAAATAAGGTGCCATCAGTTAGCCATTGAATTAGCCATAATTCAATGAACAGACTTGGCTCTCAAATGTTTCTTTGTTCATTTTAATGGATTCAACCACTCATTTCCCTGACAAACCCTGATCCAATCCGCCTCCCTATCTTGCTTATTTAATCCAGTGTGGAGGGAAAAAACTGAGGGTAAGTGAAGTGGTTGGTGTATCTGAGGATGGTCAAATAACCTCAATGACTGTGGGACAGACGAAACACTCAGGATGACAGTTTTGGTCCCACTTCCTCCAGTGTTATAAAGCCTCTTGAGCTATCTGACCGGCGACAACATACATTTTATGCTGATTGATTGAGGTGCTGCTGCTCTGTGGTCAGTTGGAGCTGGGCAAGAAGCAAGGACAATGAAAGATCAAAAGCTGGATTGTGATGCTCTAGTCAACAGTTTAGTATTGCTTAACAAGTTGCCTGCCAATTGACTCAGCGGTATTGTTTCATCAACAAGGACAAGTAACAGCCACGAGACACGCCCTGCCACCACTCCCAGGTCACTAAAGCCATTATTCCAATGAATGATCACATTAAACGTTATCTACAACGTCGCTCCAAAACTGCACATCTTTCTTTCTTTTCTTTTTTTTATTAAATGTGACCTCAAAATGGGATTTAATCCATGCTGCAATGCACAGGACGCCATGTGGGACTAAAGTGGGGCAGCCCTCAAATAATCCCCCCCCTATCCATTTCAGCAACCAAGAAGAAGCAGCTTCTATGAAGACACGTTAATGCATTTAACTGTAGGCAGCTAAAGGGCCACCCGGACAACTAACATATACAGGGTTTGACATCAACCGTGGCCACAAAATGTCAGTTTGTGGCCCCCGAGTTTTCTCCCAATAATGGATAAACTTTGAAAGAACTTTGGAGCTTTCAGCTTAAGTACATTTTTCTAAAAACATTGATTTAAGTGCCACGGTTAGGGAAGGTGGTGTTAAGTTGTGTTAAATTGCCTTTTCTGCATTATTACATATATATTGTTAGCATCCATCTGATACTGTATATATATATATATATATATAAAAACTTGTCCTCTACAGGTTTAACAGCATCACACTTATCCCATGGTGGAAAACTGCAGCCATGAGTGCACACATAGTGGGAACATGCTGTTCTGATGTCAGCGACAGAGCACTTTGTACAGAATCCTTAATAGTTAATGCAGTACGGAGAGCATCCAGCAGAGGCAGTAGCTCAGATAGTTATATCAAACTGTTGGATTCTCCTAATTTCCAAAAACACTCTAAATTTGTTCGTCAATTCTTAACTTACCAAACGCTTCTTAAATCGAACTTTACAGAACTTAACAATAACTTCTGTGTTAACGCGCCTGAAGGTAATTAATTGTCCGTTAAATTCATTGCTAACAAACACACCCACACAGTGGCGCCTTTAAAGGTGATTCACTGTCGGACACAGGGGCGAAGTCAAGTTTTGCTAACATTTAATACGCATCGGGTTTCGGTGGTCAACAGTTAGAGAGCGTCCGGTCACCAAACATCCTGCGCTACCAGCGTTAGAGGCGCAAAACACAGCCGTTAAGTTACAGCAGTAACAACCCAACATACACGGTTAGAATACTTACCGTGCTGTTCACGCGCAGACTAATACATTATATTATATTTACATATATATATAAATATTGTCCGGGCAGCGGTAGCGTCTCTGTGGAGGACAGAACCCGGTTGGGCTTCGTGTCTTCTGTTTTGAGTCTCTGAGCTCGAGGGAGGCGTGGTGGCGTGTCTACTGATGCCTTCAGGAGCGCCTCGGACATCCGCGCTCCACCGTGCGATTCTTGCAGCGCAATGTGAGCGTGAGCACATTAAGATGCTTTCAATACACGCACGCACACACACACACACACACACACACACACACACAAAGTGGACGGATAATGTAGTCGAGTTGCGTTTTTGGGGACACAGTTCTATTGCTTGTTGCCAAAACGCTCTAAGACCTTCAGTAACTGTGTGTGTCTCATTCATCCTCTCTGTGCTGAGGATCTGCTGCTTGCTCAGACACCTAGGTCACTTCCTTCTGACCTGCACGGATTCAGAACTTAAAAAGCACTGGGCCGCCTATTGTATTTAAGTAACATGTCACACAAAACACCCCGTTGAACCACCAAAATGCACTATTAATACTGCGCAGCACAAAACAAAATCATCAAAACATTTCAGGGAAATAAAATCTGACACAGATGGGAAAGTGCTTATTTTCTCCCACATATACCATAAAAACAGCAATTATCAGTTGTCAAAATATGTCGATTGTTTGGAAAATTCAGACTATCGTGGAAATGTTCAACAATATCAGACAATTAAATGAAATATTCTACCACCATACAGGAGGCACATGCTCGATTTTTCTATTTAGAAGACTGGTGAAGAGCGCCACAAGCTGGATGTTCTATGGTAATAATAACCAAAGCAGATGCAGAACTCAAGGAGCAGTCAGATGTCAACAACCAGTACAAAGCTTCTTGGTCTAATGTGTCATATTACATGCATTCACAATTCCTCCACTATAGCAAATTCAACACAAAGGTAGTAAGCAAATTGCACAGTGCATTCCTGTGCTGCGGTGTCCTGTCATGTCCTGTAATAGTTGTACTGATAATCAAAACTCCACAGTGATGCCTCACCCAGCTGACAGGGCAGCGGTGGCTGTTTTTGAGTTTGTCCTGATACGGAGTCTTCTTCTTTTAGTCCTTGAAGTGGTAAATTGATAAACATCATTTTTAGGGTAGAGGTAATTTGTTACCTGTGTGTGTGGGTAGGATGCGTTGTCTGTCTGTCCCCAAACGCTGAAGAAAAATTGCAAGCTGTTTCTCCTTTGGGGCTTTGTCCAAGCCAGTGGCTATCAGGTAAGAGCCAAACTGTTCTTTCCACGTCTTCCACTGTGTAGACAGGATGTCTAGCATGGGCAAAAGAGGCTGCATTTGAGCTAAGAATGCCGGTGTGTGCATGTTGGAGGACTAGTGTCTCACCAAGGACCAAGGCTATGAAGAGCTTTCAAAGTAATCTTATGGAAAATCAAAGTAGGAATTTGGCCCACGTGCCTAAGTAACTCTGAAAAACGGGTCAGAACTTTCCAAAAATTATCAAGGTTTATTAACCAAACAAATAACCAAAACAAATATGCACTATACAGTATATACAGTATAGTGTATGGTATAAAGACAGCTTTCGGATCTCGGTTTGGCAGCACATAACACTGCATCCTGGTAAGAACGCTTCCATTTTCCCATTTTATAAGAAGTAAAATAAATTTAGAGCTAATGCATCGACTGTTTTTCAACTAGTGACTCACCAGTGCTGGTGCTGTAGGTGCGGACAGTGGCGTCAGTCAGAGGTGGTGAGCAACCTGAGTCTATGGATGCTGTGTCGTCATCTTGGGAACAGCCAGCCTGGATGGCTCTCAGGTAGCTGTGGCTGCGGGATCGGAAGCATGTTGGCATGGGCAAGTCTAGAGGCTCTGGGTTGTCCTGAGAGTGGGAGCGGGAATCTCTGAATGTGGAGTCGGAGCTGCGGTCCTCATAATGATGACTCATTTCCAGGTCCCGTAGCTGGAGGGAGGAAAGGACAAGATTGGCAAAGGTGCAGCAGTAGTGTAGCAAGGAGAGCAGTACTGCGTGAGTGGGTTGATCGCAGTAGATGCTCCCAGCACTGGAGGTGCCCAGCTGACTGCTTCTGTGAAGGGCTTTCTCCACCTGTGAGACACCATTGAGGGGAACAATAGAATGGCACCAAATGATTTTTTTTTACTGTGTGACAGTTCGGTACAACGGGTGCAATTACTGCTAAGCAGTGTAAAGCAGAGTGCTCTTAAACCCCAGTGAAACAAGTGTTGCTCCTCTTGCTTCCTTGAGATTTTTGATGGGCTGTCATTTCATCTGCAAAAAGCATTTTCATTTTTTGACATTTCTTACATATCCTGCTATACAAGAACTGTCAACGTACAGAAAACAAAAGAAATGCCAAGGCAAGAGACAGCATGCTGGAAGGTTTTTAGTACGTTTCATGCAGCAACTGCACACTCATAAAAAGTCAGGCATTACTGAGAATTCTTTTGAAGAGTAAGAATTGGCCTTGCAGATGATGGGTTTCATATTCCGTTGATTGACAGAAACAGCCTGAGAAGGAGTCAAAAATGTGTTTGTAGCAAAGTTATTTTGATGGTTCAGTGATGGAGAGCGCAGGAGAGGCAGCACAAAAGAGAATGAAGCATAGAATCTGGTGGTTACACCTATGCACATTTTGGAGTGATGCTAAATGCTGGGTGTGGGTGATTTTCACTCGCTCTAATTGAAATTAATTTAGTTTTGGAAAAAGTTCCAAATTATACAACTTGACCCCAACAAGTCAAAATCTACAATGCGTTTAAAATTTGTTTGGCATGCGGCTGTGCATGCAAATTGAAGCAATACATTCACATAATGGACACATTTGTTGTAATGCTGTGGCCTGTCAGAGATTGGTTGCAAATCCTGTACTAATAGCCTGCACTGCCTCGTTTGAGTAGTTCATTGAAAAAGATCAGGGCTACTATGCGTAGTTGTTCATCATCTTAGTGACCTTGTCAGTGGGAGGCTAATAGCTCTTATGTAAGTAGATGAATTGGACCTAAAACTACCAATGTCATTCGCTTGGCTTTTAGGTTCCTAACATTAATATGAGAGACATTTAGAAAATAGGGATTCTTTGTTCACTGGACGCTCATTTAGTCAGTCATTCAAGCAGTATCTGAGAAAATGCAAATTATACTATGGGAATGAGTGTTAGTAGCTAAAGGCAGACAAAGAGGTCTTTGAAACTGACTGGTGATTTAAAAGTAGAACATTTGCAAGGAGCTAAGTGATGTAAATTTCGAGCCAGTGCAAATGTATTCTTAACTCATTAGAAAAATATCTGTTGTGCTAATGAGAGAGAAAAGAGACACGAACAGACTAAGAGAAACAGGGATTCATTATTTCGCCTCGGACTGCTCACAAACCACACATTTAATTCAATCCCTGTCTGTCATGCCCATGCAAGCACTGACCTGTCCCATGCAGCTGCGCCTGCCTAACGTGCTGCAGGCCTGGCTGAAGTCATCGTCATCCCAGGGAGGCAGGGACGAACTTGTATCCCCAATGCAGTCCAGGTTGTCCAGGCTGCGATTGTTGGAGAGCTCTTGGAGAGATGGAAGACAGCTGGAAAGAGGTGTAAGAGGAGATGTGTTCAGGATATGAAAAATAAGGAGGGAGATTTAAAGGCAATGCCAGCAGTGCAGGAGGACATATTCAGGGAAAAGATGGAAAAAACAGCTGATGTTATTGTGACAGGGAGGCAGAAGGGAAACATGGATCGAGGGAGAAAATGAACGGTCAGCAAACCAGGAATTGAAAAGAGAGATAAAAGGAGGATAAGGCTGTTATTCAAGTTATCCCTTTCATTTAATTTATGAGTCATCATGACTGTGAATCTCGACTACTATTTCAATTCATCTAATTGCAGCATCAATCATTGCAGCATCCGAGCATGCAAAGCCAGTGATGTCAGGCGACGCATGTACACAACTCTCTGTGCCATCATGGTGCCAAAGACAAAGAACAGGTTTAGGTTTAACCAAACAGCAGCTCTAAAGTCATGTTTTTACATATTCTTTGTTGGCACACAGTGATAGTTACATGACAGTACGCTGCCATGCCATGGTCTATGGCCACAGATGTCCTCTCATTCCCCCCTTTGAATAGTGTCAATCTCAGCTACTTTCACCTAAAAGCACCGGGCAGATGGTATTTACAAGCTTAAGGGAGGCCGGCAGTTGTTGGCAGCAGGGCATGAATTTGGCATTTGGAGTTGCCACTGACTTTACAGACATCTGTGGGGGAGTGGAGGTGGGGGGGATGAGGTGGGGGCTAGTGCAAAGTCATTGATTGTAAATGATCCAACCAGACATAAGCGTTTTGCACCGCACCCCTGAGACGTGGCTTACAGACCTATCACTGACCTGCTCATTGACCTGCCCAGCT
This sequence comes from Gadopsis marmoratus, assembly GCA_036023855.1. Lineage (NCBI taxonomy): Eukaryota > Metazoa > Chordata > Actinopteri > Centrarchiformes > Percichthyidae > Gadopsis > Gadopsis marmoratus. The sequence continues at coordinate 27,146 of JAVQJF010123882.1, read as the reverse complement.
GGTGCAGAGAGGACACACTGTGGAGCGGAGACCACAGCGCATCCAGCTCCCCCTGCAACAAGGTGTACTCCAGGGTTCTGCTGCTCATGGCAATCAGGGTGGAGCAGACCGGAAGAGAGTGGGGTTGAATGATCAGGGATTGGCAGGGGGAGTAGGGTTAGTCATTCAAGCAGGCTTTAGGGAAGAATAAATCCTTACATCTCTAAACATAAACTTTAAAGGGATTTGAAGTCTTTTACTCATGTGGAGGTGAGTATGTCTTATAGGCCCGTGGCTCTGTTTCTCAAAGTGATGCCCTCACTTGTTTCGACTGAATGGAGTTGAATTTTCTTGCATTAACACTCCATCTCAGGTCCAACCAGAGCTATGCTCACCGCCAAAGTGTCTGCATATATTTACAGCTTTGACAGTCTGACACAGCAGCCTCCAAACCTGAGGACGATGCTGACAACAAAAAACAAGAGCTGCTGTATAGAAGGCCTGTCTTGAGGTTTTCAATCTCTGGAATGACCTTTGTGTATTCCAAAGGTTTGATGCATGCTGATGAAAAGTTAAAGCATAGTTAAATTTACTTATGCTGACTGTATTGCATGTATATATCTGAATGCACTGGCAAAACTCTAAAAACATATCCAAAATACAGTGGTACGTCAAAGCATGAAAATCTGTGGCAAAAGAAATCATCAAACTTTCATAATTTTCTTGGGCAGACAGTCATTTCAGAAACTTTGACTATTGTATCTTAGACAGCAGATGCAACTGCTGCCAAAACCTTTTTGCCACTTTAAGGTGTTGTGATTGTTCCTCTACAAATGTGAGAAACACTTTGAGTTCTGGATTCCGAGTAGACATTACAATACATGACAGTTTAAGCCTTGCTTAAATTTGCTTAACATGGTCTCTGATACAAATGAAAAGGCACAGTCAATTCTGCTAACTGTAGCCTATGTCCCACTACTTCTTCATCACATATTGTCCAATTTGTGTGCTTCAGAAAGCATGTAATTTAAAGATAAGTGAGGCGCAATGCCAGTCAGTCGGAGAGATGAGGCTGATTTGTGGTGATTTACTTGCTGAGTGGAAACAAAAGTCAGTGTCATATTATGTAAAATACACTAATGTTGTCTGTATGCTCTTAGGTTGACTGATGCTTTGTGGGTCCAACAGTAGGAAAGTAAATTACAGCTGTGGCAGGGTAGTAAGGATGGCATATGGAGGTCAACGTGTAGTCTGACACCACTTAGTTCTATGCAGAAGTAAGTGCAGCGTGTGTGTGTGTGTGTGTGTGTGTACTCGCATGTGCATGTTGTATGCATTTGTATTTTCCTGCATACTGGCATGGTGAAGCTGGGCGTGATAGTATCTTTCCTGTATACCCGGAAAAGGGTGGCTTATTCATTTAGTTTTGATTGTTGAGAGGTTGTGCCAATCAGTATTTATAACTGAGTGTCTAGGTCTTTTTATAGCCACAAGTTGTAAAGGCCCAAGCAGTAACTCTTCGTCTACACATATTCGCATACGTCATATAACTGAGGCATTTAAGTTATACATTAAAAAAGGAACATTTGGTTTATTTCTTTAAGGCCTTACTAGTGTTACGAAATGTTTAACTGCATAAGAAAACATTAAGATCTGATTCATAATTGTCTGATAATTGTCTTTTAATTAAAAGACCTGTCCCATCCTTTTGGGACTGATAGCAGTTTGCAATCTGAATTTGAATCAATGGGCTGCTTTGGTTTACACGTGTGAAACACAGATTGTTCCTCCCTTGCAGATACTATGTAATCCATAATAAAACTCAAGTCTGTTGTCTTACTTGCGTGGGGGTAGCTGGTCACTCAGAGACTGCTGCGTAGCCCTGAGGTAGCTCTGGCGACGAGCGGCGCTTTTTGGCGAGGGTTTGGGGCTTCCCTCCGAGTCGTCACTGTCCTCCATGTCTCCCATGGCCTTCACATAGCTACCACTGCGCATCCGCCGACATGGGATTTCATTGGCACCCCCGCTGCGGCCTAATGTGCTACTCCAATCACCCTACAGGCAGCATTAAGGCATCATTTTAAGTTTTTAACCTACACATGTAAATTGGCGTTTATGAGACTATAAAAATAAATACACTTTTATCAAGCTCAACGTTCACTTCAGGCCTACTCACCCTTCGGCCAACCTGCAGGTAGTTGCAGGTTAGCTCCTGTTGGCAGGACTTGGACTTAAGCATTGACCTGTCCAGAGTAGCTGAGCCCTTCTGGATCACCTGTCTCGGCTGGCCCATGGTCAGTGTAGACCAGGACCCTCCTTTCATATAGTCATTATCATTAATTACCATTCTCCCAGTTCCACCTAGTCCTCCACCTCCTCCACCCCCAGGCACAGGAAGGCTGCTTTTGGAGGAGCTGATAGTGTTGTAGCCACTGTGGATGTATCTGCTCTGGCCCCCCTGGCTGTCGTGGCCAGTTGGGCGCCCCAGAGTCATCATGGCCATGGTGTTATGATAGCTGCTCAAATCGCTGCTGTCCAAATCGTCTGAGCTCCAGTAACCTGACATGTTGGATCGTGGTCGTCTCTTGGCAGTCGCCTCTGATTTTGTACCCCGATCTTTACTTTTGGATCTGCGATTCTGCTTCCCTCCATCTTCAGTGCCAGACGAGCCTCCACCACTGCCAGTGGAGCGTCCATTGACATTTCCTTTCATGTTGTGGCTCTCCAGAGACTGGGACTTTGCAAAGAGCTTCTGCACTGAGTGCAGCATGTAACGGATGCGGCCAGGACTGTCTGTGCGCTGCTTGGCAGCAGCAACAGCAGACGTTCGATGAAACTGCAATGTGCTGAATCCGTCACGGCCTCCAGGTAGCTGCTTATCAAACTCCAGCAAACTGGTTGGTGCCTGGTTCTTGGTCATATGATGGGATATAGTTGCTGAGCCGCTCGTAATCATAGGTGTCCGTCCACTCAGCCCTGCCATGCCCATGCTCATACCCGTTCCCATGCCCATGCCCATGGACATGGATGTCCCCATAGTCCCTGTGCTGATCCCCCCGATGCTATCCCCAGGTGGGGAGAAGTCAGACTGGTCGTAGGAGTTGTAGTGAATCCTGGGAAACGTGCTGCTGTTGGACAGCTGGTTGTTGAGGGGCAGCATGCAGTCTGGTGGCAGGGAGCCTGGGTTGGCTGAAGGATAGAGGTGGGGGTCCATGGTGCCATAGTGGTCCATTGTGGGGCTCAGCAAGTAAGGGCTGCGTGGCATGGTGCTGGTTCTCTGAGAGTAGAGGGCCTCTGGATGGCCTGGGGAAGGTTCACAGGAGTCAGACAGGTGTCTGTTGCGGTTGGTCCCCAACCCCTTCATGGTGGCGAGGAGGTCCAACCCTCTAGAAGACCCCCAGGCCAAGTAGAGATGACTGATAACCTCGACGTTGATTCCTAGAAAACAAACAGAGACAAACAGGACAGAAAGACACAACACAAGAGAGATGGAAGAGGATTAGAACTGGTTAATATAGTACTGAACAAAAACACACAAACAGACACATTGAAACTCAACAGTGCCATTCAGCTCAGCCACACAAAGACGCCCACTTGTGTGCCAAACCAGACTACAAACAAGCTAGCTGTTGGGTTGTGAGGGAAATAATGCGCTGAGAATGAGCCAGCTTTCCATTGCTTCCCACAGCGAACATCTGCGTTAAAATACTGGAAGTGGATGGAAAATGACGAGCTGTAGCCAGTGGAAAAAGAACAATTGCTGGCAGTCATCTGCAACTCCATACACCTCCACAGCTATGTGCGGCCACAGTACATGCCGGCACTCATTAAACAAATATCTCCTCTTTTCTGTCTAATCACGTTTGGAAAAAGAAAATTACAAGAACTTGAATTCACACAGCACAAACATTTCCATTCATGCGCACCAATCAACAAATTGCTTTGTGTTGGCATAGCATTGAATATTGAATCATGTGCCCTTTCATAAGAAAACAAACAAACAAACAACAATGACGGACAAAAAACCTCTAAATAATACACCTGCTGCCTCACTGCATATTTTACAGGTTAGTTGTGATACAGAACTGCCAAATCTCTGGGAGAGCCCTTTCTTTCAGCTTGTAGAACTCTTTCTCTGCCCATTATTCCATCTGGTTCTCTCTCTCTCTTCCTCCACTGTTCCCTCTCTCTCCTCTTCCCACCTCCAGTGGGTATCCCTGATGCTGGTCAACGAGCTCCTGTCCGATCTCTGCATGGCGAGCCAAGGATGGCGGGCAGACTGTCATAGTGAAACCAGTAAAGAGGATTGGACCAGCGGGTGGTGAGTTGCAGGAGTTGGCAGCTACACCTCCTTGTCCTCCTAGTCAAGCTGCGCCAATACCCTGCCTGGCAAGGCGGCAAGGATGGTACTTCTTGTCATGGAAAATGATAAATGGTAATGCCGAGGGATATCGTGTAAAGGCAAAGCGAAGGTAATAGAGACTTTTATGGTATTTATGCGTTGACAGGATTTATTCAAATGTGGCTCCTTATCCAATGTGGAATAATCACAGGGAGAAATTCTAATTTGTCAGTAAAAGATAAACAGGGAGCTGCCATTTCATTAGCACGAGTTGGTCTTCTCTCTCTCTGTCTCTCAGAAAACACACTTATTTTAAGCAAAAATAATACTTTTCCTTCTTCTATGTTCTTTTTTGTAAGGAACATATGAATAAAAAAAGTACAGCGAGTAACTATAAAAACTGCGATATCTTTTTATCACTAAAGAAGCCCTGCCCTTAAAAGTCTGTTCAAAACTCAAACCTCAACAGTATGCATGCTGCGTCCTTATCTCTGTTGGTGCAGTTAAGTGAAATGCAATTTAATATATTACTGTTCTGCTTTGGGTGTACAGGTTATCTGAAATCCCATAAATGAATTTTTCCCTTACTACATAGCATGTGGACCTAACCAGGAGAATCACAAATTTTTCCTGAATCCATCTGTCATTTATTATTAGCCTTGGCAGCTGCAGCCGAAAGATCAGTCCCAATAACTCAAATGTTGAATATTGACATCATTCTTTGCATATTTTGGTGGATATTTTTATATAGTTATCAAATTCATCTCCAAGTTTGTTAAATGGTAGCTGTGGTGTATGATAGCATGCAGTATATCAGATTTAGATTGGAATAAAAAAAAAGGGAAATGAATGATATATCTTGTCATCCCCACTTTGATTCTGCCCAGGTACTCTTGCTACATGTGCAAAACAACAGGAACCACAGTGTTGACCATCCCTCAACACATCCCTCACTTCTTCACTGTTATTTGAAACTCTCAGCCTTGAAGTCAGTGGCTTTCGTTTCTAAAAGTTGAAAATCAAATTTGAGAGCAGTCCACAGTCCCTGTCATATCTCAGGATGGTTCTAGAAACCTGGGGAAAATTAGATAATTGCCAGTTGCAGTGCACTGCTAGAGAGACAATAACTGACGGGACATTGAAAAGCAGCTCGCTGACAAGATTACACTTAATTCACGGCACAATGTGAGCTGATTATGCTTCACTGTTTCAGAGAAGGCTCGGAAATGTGTTGTGTGCTACCTTGCCTTTGGATAATATGTGCACGCACACGTTACTTTAACACACTCCTGGCAATTAGCTATTTGCAAAAAAATCTCCATAGAAATTATAAGCCTGGCTTTCATGCCACCATTATTAGCATGCTGCAGGCACAGACTCATTTAGTGTCATTAACAGAGCCTCTCACAGTGCCATCTCCGCTGATAGGGTCAAATCCTCTAAATCCTTTTACACCACATTAACTAACTGCCTCATATCCCGCCGTGACACGCCACTCAGCTAAGCTTAGCATACCCTCCTCAATGCGTCAACCAGTACTGCTCGGAATGACAGTGATAGTCGCATTATTAAAGGAGGCAGGACTGTAAACTGTGCACTGCCAGTCAAAGGTTTTGAACACTTTAGCACATTTAGAACATGTTTTGTTTTGTTAACGCTCAATAATTGTAGATAATTATACTCATAAAAACAAGTAAGAGAAGTGAAACATGTGTGTTCTATTGGACACAACCTAAATCTCAATTGCTGAAATGATAACATACTGTAAATTTGTCTTTTAATTGACTTTTTCTTTATTATTCAGTGCTTGACCATTCCAGTCCACCGGCTTTAATAAAGCACCAATTATGACCTATTTAAGGTGCTGATTCATAGGTCCTTAAAGACACACTCCCTGATTCTGTTATAGTTCCCAAACGTGCCCTCAAATCCATTCATCAGTTTCATCAAAAACATTGTTCAAATTATTCATACAGTATGAACTACTCACTTAATTTTCTTTTTCTAATTTGATCTACAATAAAATTCCAGGGCATTGTTTGAGACGTAAGGAAATATGTTAACATGTATGGTGTTAACATAATCACAGACAGTTTATGTTATAGAAGCAAGCTTATACAGTGCTTTATCGTATCAGTATCATATTCATACAAAGCTCAAGCTATTGGTCACTCGGTCAAAAAATGGAGGACAAAATGTTTAGATTAAAAGATAAACCCTCTCAATAGCAAGTGTTAATATGAGCTCACCACGATGACTCTAGATGCCTGAAAGATGTTGCAGGTAATACGGTTTTCATTAAACAGGGCAACGGGGGGCTGTGTGAAAATCAACCCTGGCAGCTAATATCCATGTGTGTAACCAGTGATGTCAGTACGTGTGACACAAACCTGCTACAGTATCACTTCAAAGTATAATAACAAAGGCCAAGAGACATTTTGACCCTCAGAGGAGAAAAATTAAGGAATTTAGGTCAAGCTTCTGCATTCATTGGCTCTGTGCTGAAGTGCGAGTGTCCATGCATCTCGCTCTGCGTGTACAGTGCTCATAGAGAATGGTGTGCTCAAAAATAAGTGCACACAAAAACGTTAATGTGTCTGTGTTTTTGTGTGTCTTTGCACCCTGCTTGGAGCGTCTGGTGGTAGCATCTCCCTGCCTTGTGCACTGGGGAGCTGCCATCTGCTCCTCCAGTGGGAAAAGGGGGCGTTTGGCACTGTGTCCAATTCATGACCTTACTCATTCTCTCAGCCACCACAAGCACAACCTCATAGCTACAGACAGTTCACATAGCTAACCAGAGGAGGGCGATCACACTCAATGCAAGTCAGACCGTGGTTCTGCCAAGTTCCATCACTTTGTGATGTTTTCATACAGCATGAGGATCTACTTGTTCAAGTCAGAATTTATGTAATTATTTGTCACAGAATATGAGAGGAAGCTTTGGAGTTTTGATGAAAAGGTTTGTTTCGATATCAAGTAATGTTTAAATAATGATTAAAAGATCCAAAATGTCCCAGAGCCATACCTGAAGCACTCAATATCTTTTGTGATGATGCTCATAAATAGGGAGCATTTCAGCCTGCATTTTTGCTTAATGTAAAAATTTTTTAGATGAATGTACTCCATTACAAATAAAAAGTGCTACATTTGAAATAATCCTAAAGTAAAAGTATGTAAGTATTATCAGCAAAATGTACTTAAAATATAAAAAGTAAAAGCCCACAGAATGTAACAAATATATCATTATTTTAACATGATTTGATTGTTAATACTGATGCATCAATGTATAAGCTGTAGCTGGTTAAGGTATATAGGAAAGATGAAAAACTAAAGTTCTGCTAAACAAATTTATTTTCATTTCTTAATCTTTTTGTGAAATAATGTACATTTTGATAAGTTTGGACCTTGAAACCATGTGAGAAGTCTCTCTTTGGTGGAACTGCTAACAACTACAGCTGTCAAATAGATGTAGTGAAGTTAAAAGTATAATATTTCCTCTGAAATGTGGAGTACAAGTATAGTAGTACCATGCAGCACTGGGACAGAGGGATAGAAAATAAATCTAAATATTTTGGGAATCAGTTACACAGTGGCACAAAATAAAATAAATCTAAAACACTTGAAATACATTTTTTGATCTTGAAAAACCCACACGGATTGAACCGTAATGGTGACCTTCATTCTAATATACTGTCCTTCATCATTCCACAGACTGTCTGTCAGCCTTCCCTCTAGTAAATCTCCTTTGTGTCAACAGCACCATTTTAATTCCAACAATATTTATTAAATTCACATATTTCCTGGCACAAAAAGATCCAAAAACAAATGGACTTCGCACTCTAAGACAAAGTGAGAATTTTTATTCCCAATATTTTCATTCACACACCCAAGCTTTGCCTTCTTGGAAATATCCAAACGGATTGCTGGATTCTGTATCAAAAGCGTCTCTTGGTTGTCTGTGTCGTAGCCCCTGAGTTGCCAGATTTTTCGACCGGTTGCCAGTTTCTACATTGGAAAATCTGTGGGCGGGCAGATTAAGATGAGAGACTGTGCACAGAACATCATCCCCTCATCTGAGCAACACTGTACAGAGAGGCGGTTTGTCAGAGCACAGCTCAGTCAGTCAGTCAGTGAGCCCATCTGCTCCACAAGCTTACGGCACTGCCCTGGAAGCCTGGGGGCAGCTCCGTGAGTGTGTGTGTTAGCGTGCTGTGTCTGAAGGCAGCGTGTGCTACATGTAACAAGGAAGGCGAATGCCTAGAGACTGCTGGTGAGGAGGAAGGGACAGAAGGAAGTGAGGGAAAAGCTATGTGGAGAAAGGTGTGGGTTCTGACAGCAGTGAAAATGAAAGCAATCTGAAGGGAATGAGAAGGTGTGAAAATGAGTAAATGTGTTGTCAACTGTGCACTGGGGAGACGGTGGAGAAATATCTAGAGGCTGAGGGAGATGAGAGACAGAAATCAGCAAGGGGACGGAAACGTAGCCAAGGAGGAGGAAGAACAAAAAAGGGGTAGTGGGTTACGAGTTCAGTGCGTTTTGCCTACATAAAGAAAATGGGCCACGGTTTAAGTTGACGAGCTCTGATGGTGCTGGAGGAGGAGATGCGCGTCAGTTAGCAGAGTGTTCGATGCATGTGTTTATCCCAGAAAAGGTGTGAGGGTGTAAATGAGCGCGAATATGTGAGGCATATGCGTATGCGAGTTAATAATCGCCTACGGCTGCTTGAACGATTTGAATTTTCTTAGTTTTGTTTTAAGTTACGAGGCTGTTTTTCAAGTGAGAAGTAATTGAATAATCGGTCAGTCACTGAATGCCTCCGAGTGTTTGTGAGCGAAGACGCGGGCGTACACAAACCCTCACTTGCATGCATGTGTGTCACGCAATTAATAATAAATTCTGTGCATGTCGGTGCGCGTGTGAAGCAGGCTAACCTTGTCCTAATTACACTCTATCTATTCCATCAGTGCTGTGCTCTGGCCTATTTTCACAGCTATAAATTTACCACTCTCCCCTCTGTTATGATGGATGACCCACTCATTTTAGCCCATCTCTGAAGACTGCGAGCCAGAAAGGAAGTCAGTGAAAGACAGTGGCACCACTTCACTGCTCATGATGGCGATGGAACTTTCCATGTCCTCAAAACTGAGCAAGCGAAGAGACAAGAGGTCAATAAAATGTCACATTTTTATACGGCTCAGGTCTATAAATACACTACCCCTGTCGAATACAAACTCTGCACATTTGATTTTCAATTACCCACACATCTCCACAACAATTACTCAAAATAATAAAGTATACTCACATCTAGTATTTCAGAAACAGTTCAACAGGTATTAAGTGGTTGTGAGGGCTCAAGAATCATGCCGCCTAATCAGTGCGTCACCTTTGATTATCTCAAACGTTGAAATAAATAAATAAAAACATTGAGGTCTCACTTGCAGGTCCTTGATGTGACAGCACTGACAACCAATTTTGTTTTGCATGTTTATGCAAAAGTGTGTGGCTTTAACGTTAAGCTATTTCTCAATCTATTTTGCAAGCCACAAAGTAAACAGACACAGAGGCGCTTTTCAATATGTGTGCACTATAGTTCAGGCCCAAAGCCAAGTCTCACTACAAGTCAGCCCAAAACTATTTATCTGCACAAACCAGAGCCACATTTAATGTTAAAGCCATATGATGATATATATATATACATGTAGCTTATTCTTTCGAGCTTCACCTCTAATCTGTGTGGCAGCAGTTATCATGGCTTTTGAACTTGTCGATGCCCCTTTGAGAATCCGTTGGGACAGTCTACCTGTAGGTGTGAACTGTCTGTTGTCTATTAAACAACTTCCTTCCTTATCAATTAGTCATGGCTGTCGGATAATTACATTTGAAAGCTTGTCAACATTCAGAAATATTTCAAAAGCAGCAGAACTTTAAAGGATAGGGTTGCATTTTTTTTCAATACTCACATGCCCATATGTATTTTTCATTTTAATCATTCATCCATAAAATGACCTCCTTATAGCGTAACTCCAGTGTAAGTGATGGGCCGACATAATTCAGCACAAATACATATTCAGTTCAGTAGAAGTAATATGAGGCGTCATCAGTCTGAGGTTGTCAAATCAAGTTGATATCGTCCAAAGTTACTCATTTGTGCACAAAATTCCCTCTTTGTGTATTCCACAGTGGTTTGTTGCTGAGCTTCAGGAAAGATATTAACAGAAAGAGTACAACTTGGGAAGATTTGGATTGGATTTGACTACACAGAGAGTTAAAACCCCATATTAGCTTCAGCTGATCTTTGGAATGCATTTTTTTTGCACAAAATGAGGATTGTGGATTTCATATTTATGTAGAAATTGTTCAAGGACGGGATATCTTCACGCATACTATGAACAGGAGGATTGATTTCGGGAACCACTAACTCTTTCCATATGGGCATGTCAGTAGTGTATTATGAATGACGTTAATTGAATTGAATTAATCAAATGCTAACCTTTCTTTTAAGTATTACATATACAGGAAGCAAAAGATGAGGGTTAGCTTTTTGAATTAGCACCGTGTTCGACAGGATCAAACACCTCATGATGTAACCAATCTGAACCCAATTTTAAGCTGAAGACACGGTGGCCAGACCATTACCTAGTGTTACTTTATTCAAGAGTGTATTTTTATATTTGGGAATAACATGGAGATGGGTGTCTCTCGCTGGGTCCTGCACACAGTGAAGCACAGTGGGAGGAGAGGGTTGTGGGCTACAGCTGTGGCCTCCATCTCTAGATTCAGGGCAAATCGGAAGGACTAATGCAAACAGACACACACACACACACACACACACACAGACACACAAAAGCCTATTTCTATGAGTGCACATATATTAAGATGTTTCAATGCAAAGACACCTGAACGCATTAATCAAAGCTCTCAAATCGTATCCCTAAGTTTCAGCTCGGTGATGTGATGTGCTGTCTGTGAGCTGCTGCATCGCATGTGTGTGTGAGCAGCCACAGCACAGCTATAAATCCCACCAGGATAAGCCTTAAACCTCACCCACTTCAAAATGCCCTTGGCCTGACTGACAATAGCCATGGCTCAATTTAACACATCCACACTGCCTTGACCCCTCCCCCCCACAGAGGAGGTAGCAGCTCAATGACATTTCCTGCTGTGAAAAGTCACTTCCTGTGGAGATGTAAAGGGTGGTCATGTGACGGGTGGGAGAGGACAGGGGTGGACCTCTGGATGTCATGTGTGTCAACCCCGCATTCATGCCTCACAATCCCCACCCGACGTTACAACAATACCCTAATGGCTGCCTGTCAACCTGTCAACCTCTCAACCCGTCAATGGCATGGGTATGAGCCGTTGCCATGACAACGCCCGTAAAGCCAGCAGGACAGGCAGAGATGGTACACATATATGGTTTTAGAGCACTGACATTTAGGAGATGTGAGCTACAGCCCTCAGAAGCTGTTGCCCAACATCACATGTATGTTTTGTACAGTATGTTCCATGTGCAACATACTGTCACAAAAAGCATATGTAAATGTAAATATAAAAAGCCATATGATGCCATTTTCAAAAACACAAGTTAAGACAACGGGTATGTAGAAGAAGAAAGCGGCAGAAAGCCAAACTAAACCAGCGGCTGCTTGGATATTTTTCTCGGGCTTTGTTGGAAGGAAAGAATGACTCCAGTGGGACGATAATGTTGCTCTGTGTCTGCTGAATGTGTAAGTAGGCTGATGTACGCCAGCGCTATATCAGGCTTAATTTCTGTGAGTGTGTTTTTTACTGAGCATTTCTGCTCCACATCCATGCTAGCGGCTCGGTGAGGCTGCAATCGGGCAAAGTGGTGCTTTGAGAGAAATGCTAACATTAGCTTGTGTGTTGCAATGCTAATATTTGTTAATTTGCACTAAACACAAAGTACGGCTGAGGCCGATGGGAATGCCATTAGTGTAGCAGGTGTTTGGTCATAAATCACAGTATTGGACAAAAGATGTCTGTACAAAATGTCATGGCAATCCATGCAATAGTTGTTGAGATATTTCTGGAAAGTCACGGATCGACAGACCGACAGGAAAGCTACACCACTACCATGGCTAAAAATCACACTTTGATTGGTTTTATGGTTCAGTACTGTGTAACAAATTATACTATAAAAATCTTCTCCTCACTTTCTATGTTGAGACTATCATTGGACCTAATGAATTTTAGTGTTTCGTGAATGCTTTGTCAAATTAGACTGTTTTTTTCAACTAAAGAAGTGCACTTCATTATTGTATGTGACTCGTGGAACCATTGGTTTTAAAGCTGCCTGGCCATGATGTGAATCCAAATATTGTTGATCATCTTTGCCAGTTTGTTCCCCATTGAGTGGGAAACATTTACAGTTTTTTCTCCATTCACTCTCTTTGCGTGGTGCAACCTGTCCCAAAATCACACTTTTAGCTCACAAAAGAACCTGAACGAACATTCTGCCATAAGGTGTACAAAAGCTGTAAACAATGAAATAAAGGCCAACTGTTCTGCTGTGTTGTTCCATGGTGTGATTTATAAATTAGAGGCTGTTTTACTACATATTAAGTCTGCTTAATCAACTGGCTCCCATGAGGTTTCCTTCCCACTGTGGTTTGAATATCACCACTGAGACTCATTACCTTGTTAAACTGCACTGGAGCTGGTAATGTGGATCTTTGCTGATAGGATTTCTGAGTCAGAGAGGATGCTGACCTTGACAGAGCAACACGGAGTGACATTAATTCATTTCCCACATGCTCTCTTCACAGTGCGAGTGGGCTGCGTGGTTGCGAGTGTGTTGGCCCAGGTATATAAGAACATATCCATTTAACAAATGTGTTCTCTGCTGTGACACATCTATAAATACACAGATTTTTGAGGTAACAGCGAATCTCATCTCTGGGGATAACCAGCGATCCGTCTTTGCATTTCAGGCATCATAAATAAGAAATGGTAAAAAAATAAAATAGGGTAGTTCGTGTAACATGTTTAAATCTGTTTGTACAGCAAATTAAAGGCAGCAGTAAATGGGATGAAATAATTCTGTATTCTTCAGAAGCGATACTCAGTTTATGTTCAATGTGTAGGACAGTAAGAGCACTTTTATGCTGTCCGAGTCACACTAAAACGGGTTTCCACGCCTGCTTCTTACTGTCTGACCACATAAGAGGCTTTTTAAAAGCACAGGATGAGCACTTCACAATGCAAGTGTGTAGAGAGACGAGAGAGACGAGACAAAAGAAGTGCTGCACTGTGATTCAGGGAAATTGTCTCCTTCTCTTTGTGTGCAGACAGCTAGGAGAGAGTAATGCATCAATCACAGCTGTCCTTTGCAGCCCTGCTCGCCTCCCTCCATTCTCATTCACAGAGTGAGCTCAGCTTTGATCAGAGTGTTTCAATATTGTGGTCGTATTCATTCTGTCTTTCCTCACCGAAGCGATCATTGATCTGATCATCCCCTGGCAAATGGCTGCGTGCCTCACTTTGACCTAAAAAGGAAAGCACGAATTAATCCGCCACAGAGAAAGGTGTAGGATTAATTTGTCATCAAGCCACGGTGCACCTTTTGTGGCACGCTTTCTGTACCAAAGCTGGTGTCAAATGCAACCACCAGATCCAATTCTAACACTTCTGGCCAGGCCTATTGTGAGTGTGCTGTCAGCCACCCTCTCATCCATCACCCCAGGGAGACTCACATCAAGGGCCTTATGGGAAGGATTCAGAGGAGTCATGTGATTGGAGCTCCCTGTTATCTCCTAACCACAGCAACATGTCTGGCAGGACCCCTGTGTGCATGTGCGTGTGTGTGTTAATGTCAAGAACTATATCTGTATGCAAATGCATGTCTCAGTGTGCACGTGTGTTGTAGAAGGTGTGGATGTAAATATTTGAGGGAAACCTCAAAGACAGAATGCTGCTTGACATTGAATATGTTTGTGGGTATAATGCTTAATCTGAATCGAGTGCAGTCGCATTTCCATTAAAATGACAAGGCAAGTCATCACAATGACTTGTGCTCGCTCACTGATATTTAGCAATTCTAAGACCCCAACAAACATAACATTCACTCCTTCCATAACAAACATGACATAATCCAGCAGATGCAATGTCCAATGATCTGTGAAATATCATGTTTCCCCTATTTTCAGATCATTTCATTTGTTTAAGGCTGCACTAATCAATAGTTCTTGCTATTCTCATTAACTTCCTTTCCAGCTGCTAACTATTGTGTGTTTGTTTAAAAGCAACATTACCAGCTGAGTGCTGAGGCCAGGCAGCTCATTTCTCAGAGTCCTTGATCTGAGTAGGAGGAGTTTTCGTTTGTGTGTAGCGGCTAGCTGGTGAACATAGTGGAGCTTTTAGCTGCTAAAGAGTTGGATAGTGCCCTCACACTCTTATCTGCAGTGATTCTCTGAAAGCTGCAGCTTTCTCATCTTTGCTGTATCTTTGTTGATCGACTACACTGCCACGAGAACTGCTTGAAGGCTACAACACCAGTTTCCAGGTGTACAGAGAGCCAGCCCTGCCAGGTTTTAAAAGCAAGATGCTGAAGCTTCAGGAAAACTCGCTGGAAAGTCTCACATCATCATCCATTATTGATAGCGCCTTAAGCCTTCTTTGCGCTCTGGGATGACAAACTAAAACCAGAAGTGGCAACTCTGTATAATACTGAAGGAAGGGTTGTGTTTGAAATTTGAATTTCACTCGCTTGTCCTGCAGTGAGTCACCCTTTGATGTCCCATCAGTGTGTTGGCAGGGAATAGCAATCAGCTACTAATAAATGATGTCAGTGGTGAATCCTGTCCCTGATGGTTAGTGAGGAGAAGGGAGTTAAAGGTTAGGGGTCCAAGGCTATGGCTCTGTGGCGCATGCATAAGTGTTTGTGTGCTCAATTATAACCTTGAGTCAGTTTAATTAATTTAAAAGCAACATTACCAGCTGAGTGCCGAGGTCAGGCAAAGGACTTACATTGGCATTTCTCAGAGGCCTCGATCTGAGTAGGAGAAGGTTTCCTGAAAGAGACACGAGGAAAACTGTGTCAGTGTTTGCCTGTTACGAACCCATACAACCGTGTCATGCTTTACTTGTTAACTGACAAGAAAACCTGAGCATATTTCGCTACAGACGCACACCCCCCCCCCACACACACACTGCTGAGGATAAGGCTATGCCACGCAGCATTGCCAATCGGGTTAAAATAATCTGATTGAGAACTAGTGCTCGAGGGCAACTTGTGTTCAGGCTCAGGACAGCAAAGTATCAGCAAGCAGCTCCACCTTGTTGTCTACTTTACTCTCCTCTGCCCTACTTTCTCTCTTCATCGCTATCTTCCTCCTCTCCCACACCTTGGAGGGTAGTACACAGGCGCCGACTCACTTTAGCACATATCAATCGCTGCAGTCTCCCACTCATCCATATTCCATATTCCAGTGGCTTTTATAACACCTGCAGTGTTACAGAAGCTATGACAATGTTGGATCAGGACTCCTTTCACCCCAGGCCTCTGCAAACAGCCGCGCACCCACCATGTGCCCTGCCTGATAACACCGCAGAGTCCACACCGAAGAGTTTGATCAGTGCTCAGACACAAGATTCCGTGTGTGCATCAGTGTGGTGGCAGTGCATGTGAGTGTATGCTTGATTTTATTATGTTTATTTCTTGAAGCCTGTGTTAAGTGTACATTACAACCCTGTCAGACACACCGCATACAGGGTCTCTATTTTCTTTTGATCATTTCCACTGTCAGAGAAGGAGTTCAAGCTCCTCAGCACCAAGTACAAAGGCCCAAACTTTGACAAGCGCCATCTAAAATCTGTGGGAGAACGACTCTCTGAGGTCATACATCAAACTGCATCCCGGCGCTCTTATTTTGCATCATGGATTCCTCTTTTTCTCAAAAAGTCAGAAAGACGGTGCCCTTTGTTCATCAGTCCCAAAAGCACCAAAATATACAGTGTGTAGAAAGGTACATAACCTTGATGTTAATGCAGCTGTGCTCGGTGTTTTATGCCGCTGATTCATTCCCTTATACATATCCAACTCACAGCATGAAAACTGTTGGATATTCCCTTTGATATTTTGGACATTCATCTGTTGGCAATCTTTGATGACGGCAAGCATACAAAGATACTCAAGAGAGCGGATGGCAAATAAACAACACATGCATCCAGTGCAAACACAGGAATCTGGTCCTGTTTTTGAATGTGCATGACACATAGATACACAACCATGTGTTTCTTATTCTACACGCAGATCTTTACGTGTTCATCTTGAACTAACACAACCTCAACTCTCTGCACATCCATCAGCAGGGGTTTGGGAAAAGGAAGCTTCACTCATGGTCAAAATCAAAGCAGTCCACACAAACAGTGCTGCCCATTGTCTCAAACCCTTAAGAAATGCTACCTCTATGGTAAAGGATTGGATTGATTTGTGCAAGTGAAACTAGGCTAACATTAGGGAAAGATCAAAGTCAACCAGAAATTCATATCTGGTAGTTACAGGACATGAACAGCGGCCATCCACGTCAAAGTCACACATGTTTTTGACTCAACCATCCATCCCAACCCACTTCCTCAGAAGCTTTGTGATTCTACAACATTGCGCGATACTTCCGCACTTGCTTCTGAGCGAGAACAGTCATCATTTGCAGGGCCACGAGAGCCCCATTGGCAGGATAACGTTGGTCATTTTAAGCGTTTGAACGAATGCTGCAATTTTCCTTTGTGAGTAAGTGAGTATGTGACTGGATTTTAACAAAAGAGAAAACATCAGGGCAAAATGGAAAAATGAAAGGAGAAACCTGACCAGACTGACCAAGAAATTGGAAAATATTATATGTTGGATGGAGCTAAGATGAAACCAAAAGACAATGATGGCTTGATAAATGCCCTCTGGTTGGCTTTAACAACATGACACTGCAGGATGAACCGGCTGCCCTTCAGCCAGCTTTAGAGGTCAGGGCCATACAAAATGTCATGTTCCTTGACCAGACCATTCAGAATGTAAAATTTGTAAAAACAGTTTCACCACTGTGGTTAGCTTTGATTTTCCGGAGAGAGTCAACAAACACAAAACTCAAAAGTGCTGTGACCTTTTGCAATAAAATGTCTAAAAGAGAATTGCAAAGACACAAAAACACACTTACACACACCGCTTACAAGTGTTAAAGGTCATCTTGTGTCAGCTTCAAGAAGAAGAGTGACAAGAACAAGAACAAGAACAAAATCCAGCCTCACCAGATAATAGCCATTATCTAAATGGATCCCATTAATTCTACGCGGAGACTAAAAGTGATTTTATAGTATGTAAGACACCAAACGACTGCAAATGTGTAAGATAAAATGGTGAATGACAATGGGTAAAGTTGATTCTCTCTCATTTGTTCCAAGTACAGCTGAAGCTACATCACGAAGCCATTAAGATGCCTTGCATTTCCTGGGAGAACAGAAACTGTCACATTTTTAAGCTCAATCATAAAGAACAGATGAAACAGAATAGAATTCAAATGAAGGGCACTTTATGGAGTTCTGGGGATTGAATTGGGAATGGGATTCATGCCAAACCACTCTTCTCTCACTCCATGGCCCATTGCAGATTTGAAGGACTTAATGTCAAACTGCACTTCACTGCACAGGGGTTGTTGGGGCAGAGTAAGATAAATTAGAAATGAGATTGGGAAACAGATTGAGGCATCAGGCCAGAGGGGAGATGCTGATTGGCCTCTTCATTTAGGGAATGCATTATAAATGTCTGTTCACTGGCTGTGGGAAATCTCTCTCACTGACGGAAATTGGCCTCAATTGAGAAACAATTACATTAGATTAGATATTTCGGATTTTGCAGCTAAAATGAATACATTCATGACTGAGGATTACTTTTTACCACAGCAGAAGACTTGCAGGAGGAAAAGCATAGTTTATAATTAAAAGAACATTTTTTAAGCAAACATTTCTGAAAGATATATTTCAGTGAAGGGACACAGAGAGGCAATCCACTCCTTATTGTCACACCCGTTTAACTGATTATAACACTACAATGCCTTTCCATTACATTTTGTGCAACTATACATGGAGCCCAGAAGATGAATCCAACTGACTTTTCCTCTAGCACCATCATGAGGTTGACATGTGGGGTTATAAATGAAATGTCTTTACTATTGGACGGATTCCCATGAAATGGTGATCTCGTGATCCCTTAATGTTTCATGTAGCATCATCATCAGGTCAGTTTGTCCAATACTTTACAAAACTAATGACTCAACTAATGGTCATGTGCCAAAGTAAGATGGTGGACATAGTAAACATTATACATGCTAAACATCACCATTTTAACATTGCCACTGTGGACAGACCAGGTTATCGTTTTGCTGTGCGTCAAAACACACACACACACATGCAGGTGGCAATTGTGTCCTGGTTAAAGACTCACTACGTATGCATATGCATTTTGACACAAATAGGAGATAATACAGGCACAGCCTAATTTAATTGATAATAACAAAAATTATATATATATATATATATATATATATATGTTGGTGGTTCGATCCCAGCCCCTTCTGTCCACATGTTGAAGGCGTGGGCAAGACACTGAACCCCAAGTTGCCCCAGGTGGAGGCCAGCATGGAAACTGTGTCCCCACCGGTGTTCGAATGTGATGTGAATGTGAATGTTTGTTCGTCTGCCCTGGCGACCAGTCCAGGGTGTTCCCCCACCTCTCGCCCAATGTCAGCTGGGATTGGCTCCAGCCCCCCCGCGACCCTTTAGGATAAGCAGTATAGAGAATGAATATATATATGTATATATATGTGTATATATATATATATATATATTTATGGGACAGTAAACTTTTCTCAGCATACTTTATTTACTTACTCAAGTAGTTACAGTGATGTCCTTTCCTTCCACTTGTACTTGTTATAAAATAACAACACCGTGAATTAAGTTTTTGGCAATTCTATCCACATGAAGATATTATACTTATGTGAGATATAAAAATCATAATACCACCTATCTATTGTGAACTAATTCACCAGAGGGGCTCCGTAGATGAGAGAAAGCAAACGGCTCAAAATCAAACAATCTCTTGTTGTCACTTCTCAACCATTAAATCAAGTTACTGCAGGACCTGAAGGTCACTATGTCCAGGTGAGTTATCAAGCAAACATTGATTAGGCTTCTTGAAAATGTAAATTGTGCACACAGTTACATAAATGTTGTAGAAACTATATCGCCCTGAAGAGGAAAAGGCTGGTGAAAAGGGCCATCAGACATGAGAATCCTTTAGAAATCTGTTGGGCCATTTCCCAAGATGAGGATGATAACTTCTCCTAATACAATTTGTAGTATTCACTGAGCAGATGGGAGGCAACTTGAGTGTGACTGAAGATGAATCCCACAAGTGAGGCAGCATGACAACGCTTTTGGAAAGAATCACATGCTCGGTCCAAAACGCTCTGCATGTTATAATTGTGCTAATGACTCAGTAGCTGGCAGCGGATATGACAACTGGATTAAATGTGGTCACTGCAATAATGGAAATTGTGCGTGTGTGTGTGTGTGTGTGAGAGAGAGAGAGTTTATATGATAAGAAAACATGTGCCAACATTATGTTAATTTATTAATGTTAATTTTGAAAGTAATCCTTTTGAATGCCTTTGATCTTGTAATAAAAACCTGTTTGGTAAGTTTGAAACCAGCTGAGTCATCTTTCAACAGAATTGCCCTGTGACATTTATTATTTCATGAAGAGCAATGATTTGGTGATTAAAAGGTTGTCGCAAGATGTAATCAGAATTCACTGCTGATGTCCTGGGAAACTGTTCGCAGCAACATTTTTTCCCCGTCTTTAGCAACAGATGCTGCATGGATCAGTGACTTTTAACTGGTATTGTCTTTTTTTCTTCCATGATATCTTATTCTTAAGAGTGCCATCTGAATGTCACAGATGAGCTATATTCATAATGTTAAACACACTCTCCTTCCCTCTTTAGGACCTATTTAATTGTGCAAGTGCATTATCATATTTTTTTCATGTAGGGAAAGCAGTTTACAGTGCGTAAGGGCTGGGCTAGGTGCAATATAGATCAGAGGGCAGGGTGATTAATAAATACACACTCAGCCAGTCACATTACTGGTCTCATCGCTCTGAATCAGCTGTGCCAGTCACAGAGAAGCATGACAACAATGGCGCAACAAATGGAAAAATGCTTCTTCAGGAAATCAATGTTGTATGGATGACGCAGAGCAGTGCAAGGTGAACACACAAGGCCACAAATCTGCAGCCAAACACAGATGTGTGTGTGTGTGTGTTTTTTTTACTTAGTTTGTTCAATAATGATGGAAATACCTGAGCACTCTGCGCTTGCCACAAAAACACCACATAGACGAGCAAAGGCAATTTCATTTCAGCTTGCACAACTTTTGAATTCTTCACATTAGCTATGAAGTGTCAAAAACAAAATGAGATTGTTACTCTGGGAAAATTAAGGCATATACTTTAAGAACAACTTTCTTGTTAAACAGTCATTTCTTCTCTCTTTGCTTTCTTTAACTTCTTTAACTTGAACACAGATACATGTGAATGATTCCAGGACTTACTAGTTACTATTAAGTCAGTGAAAGCACTGAACTGCTCGGCTCTGCAGCAGATCAGAAAGTGTTTGAGGACTACCGTCTGTTTTCATATTCCTGCTTTGAACTTCAGTACAGAGAGAGGGAGAGAAAGTGCTGGAAAAACAGCCAGATCAGGCCGTCCTCAGGGCTAAAGAGTCACACACACAAGAATAAGTTGAAAATAAAACTCTTTCAGTCGATGCCAAGTTTCTGCTCTCGCCCATCTTTAGAACTTTAATGAGTTTGCACATTGGTTTCAGAAGTTCCAGATAAACAGGGCTGCTGTGTCAGGGCTAGACAAAGATCAACTGGTCTTTCCCTTTTTATCAGACGTTGAATCAGCCCACACAAGACTCAAATGAATACAGTCAAATAACTGACTTAAACACCACAAGTGTTCATTACGCTGTAGCTTCAAAAACAGCCCTCAGGTTCTCATAACTCATGGTGCTTCAGAAAGTAAATACTAGAAAGGTAAATAAATAAATAATAATATTGTCTTATTACGATACACAATACAGACTTTTAATTTGCACACAAAACACAGATGACAACACAATACAAAGATCAGATAAAACATCCATCAACAACAATGGTATTTTAATTGCACAGGGAATCAACAATTTAGAATAGTGGTTTGTTTTACAAGCAGGTAAAACATACTGTAAATACTGTATGTTTAATCAGGTGGTCTGCAAATGCCTTTCAGACCACCTGATTTCTTTTTATGGTATAATTTTACATTTGGCCAATTCTAAGGTCATATAGGCCTACTTGAGATGGCTGTTGCTTTAGGTGGGTTTTTCTAATCTGAAACAAGTTCAGCGAGCATTTGTTTTGAAAGAGTTAGTTAGTGGGAGTTAGTTTTCCTTTTCTTCCATTTCCTGCACGTGTTTCAATTTGATCACCAGCACTTTCCTCTAGACAGGATTTAAAAAAGATTGCTTTAACCTTATGTCAAGTTTGCCCTCGATATAATTCTGTGTTGACACAGCTCTTACAAAATGTAATTATTGAAGTCATTTCTTGATTCATCCGCAGAGGAATTAGAGCAAAGGTTTTGAATGTAAGACTGGCCAGCTCAAAACATAAATGAGGTCTTCAGTTACCACTTTTCTACCAGTATTATCTGGCATTTGGCTGTCTGAAAGCTCAAACATGGATTGAAATACAACTGGTGCTGCTGCAGCTTTTTTTGATTGTCAAGTTTATTTTGATTCTAATCTGTTCCATAATGATATGGACAGATTAGCCCTCACAAGAATACTGATAATTTGCACAAAGTTTGGTTAAAACTGATATGAAGTAATTGATATGAAGCTAATCTTTGGGATGTTACACATGTATGACTACATTGATGCATTAGTGAAGGATTTTGGTTTTTTACCACATCACTACATTCTTTGACAATGCACTAACATAAACTTTTTTTTTTATAAAGAGAGCATGCAATATCGTCAGATACAAAATGGCATAATCTACAACATACAGCCTTGCAGAGTCTACACAATTGATCACCTACTAGCCAAACCTTTATTTTCTTTTGCCTCTGCCATTAATGGATGAAGAAGCTCAGATCCTGAGGAACCTCTGGAGGAAACTGCTTGTTGAGAGAGAAGTTGGTTCCCAAAAGGTACCAATCAATTTTCTGTCCGAATTAATTAGAGAGACCACTAAATTAGAATGAATTAGTCTTGTACAACCAGTCCCCTGTTTTTATTTACTCATGCTGTCCAAAGCTCCCTCTCAGTGCAATCAATATGTATACCTTCTTCAACTGTTTAAGAGTTTAAGATACTAGAATATAATAAAAGAGAGAGCCCTGTGTAGTAAAACAAAAACTGCAAATGGCTCGGTTGTTTTGTTTACTCTCTGTGCAAACACTCATGGACCAACCACTCAATGTCCTATTCAACCGTGTAAGACAGGACTGATCACTGTGTGTTACATACTGAAACCCTTCTATGTTGTGTTCAAAGAAGTCTGAATGTTAAGATGTTAATTCACCTGTTATAAGCCAGAGAATCCATATATACTTCAGCCGCAGACGGCCGAGTGGCAGACGGTGTAAATGGAGACTGCTGGCAAAATGCAGGCCCGACTGTGAATGCAACACGCCAGCTCTGCAGGACCTGGCTCAAGGGAGAAATGCACACACACATACGCACTGAGCATACTGTACTGCATGGATACCTTTATTAAACGACACACACACACACACACACACACACACACACACAGATGACCAGAGTCTGGGACTCCATTGAAAGATGGATAGAGGGAGGAGCAGTGAGGGAGGGACTGAAGGATGGAAATAGTGACTAAATTACCACATGACATTTCTTCAGACTGCTTATAAGTATCCGTAACAATTTATCTCCATGTAGCCTTCGTGTATCAGTTTAAAGTGGAAAAAAGGCATTATTTAGTACCTACTTGAAATTATGTGATTGAAGGTGGTGAGATGAAACTGATGGTAATAAAAGACCACCTTTCTTTCCATTTTGTAACTGAAATAACGTGTCTACGTCTGCCTATGTGGGCAGCATATAATGCATTTAGCCTTTAGTATTATCATCTTAGACTCAGACGCTTGTGTATGCTCTTGTGAGTGGCTGTGTTTGTGTGTGGTTTTGAGTGCTTATTTGTTTCTGAAGTGTTTAATCAAATATTTATTTAAACTGCTGCCAATGTTTAATGAGGATAGCATCAAGCCAATTATCGATTTTTAATTTTGCCTACAAACAGCATATTCTCTAGCCTGGTGATTCTGGCTAAATGGACCACTGGCCATCTCTCACATATGTGAAAATAGCAGGTTCCAGGTGAAGTCTCATGTAGGAGGGACAAGCCAACAATCTACAACTGCTCGTTGCTGCACTACCAGAACTGTTGCAGGAGTCTGAATACCATATTACACATTGTATGTACAAACTAGGGAACGCATCCCAGTCAGTCTTTCCAACTACAAATGATCTGGGCATTACAATGTTTTCTTGTGACAGGCAGAGATTTCCCCCACAGGTACATAATTCATCAATCAGTTTGTAACAACAGATTTCCATTATTAGCTGTAACAAGGCTAAAAGTCTACAGGCCCTGTGAGGCTGTGCACAGTGCTACTTTGAGCTGAATGCTAACGTCAGCTAATAAAAAGGAAGCAGCTGACTGCAAATTAAAGTCTACCATCACAAACACACAGGCAGACACCTAGTGTAGTAAATCCATGTCCATATGGTCAATACAGGAGCTGTAGGCTGAGTTTACCCTGTCAGTGACCACAGACGAGCTCCATAACCAACCAAGATGAACTCATGTCAGTGAAGCTACCAGGGAACAATGTGACCATTCTGGTAACGGTAAGTGAGCCTTGGATTGTGGCGCCACACCAGATCAACCGCTGTGCGCGAGTACTGGGTCCCATGTTGTGACGGGACCTGTGCAATAAAAACATCACCATAGAGAGATGTATTGCAATTTAGTTTTATTTTCGGCTATCTAACAAGGTGTGAATAGAATCACATAACTGAGCCATGAAAACAAAGAAAAGCAATATGACACCTCGCATTTTCAATTATGCTGGCAGGTAGCAGCCATTAAGCTGCTATTAAACTACCTGCTGTCTTTACTGCAGGATGAAATGCAGGAGACACTTTCTAAGCCCCAGTGGGAGACATAGATATATACGTGTAACTGAATAAGTTACATCCAATTACAGGCCCTTAAGACCCATAGCATTACCACTGGTGTTATTACCGCTGCCCGGAAAATGGCCGACGGTACTGCCAACAAGGCAGTTTCAGATTCTCAATTTGACATGCTGTTTATTGGTTTAGAGGAGCTGCTGATGGCAAAAAGTCGAACCTCATTCCCTCCCTGCCACAGTGATGTTGTTAGCCTTGAACATGGCGTCACCGGGCCCTTGTGAGTTACAGACCGGCAGCCTCCCGTATGAAAAGAGAGAACAGAGCGCAGAAGAAAGTAGGGTGGGGGGATACAAACCTAACTGAAACAAATGATGTGCTTGCAGCACCTGACCAGACGGCCCCGATTCACGAGAAGCAAAAGATGGATGAGTGTCAGTGGGGAGGCTTGCACACAAAAAGGGAATTGGATTTTCCACAGGCAAACAAGATGGATGGATGCAAACCAAGCCACCCTGTCTCCACGGCTAGTGGCTCTGCTGCCTGGCACCTCGGAGAGGTCAGTGAACGGAGGGCCAGCACGTCATGTTTAACAGACAACAAGGAAGGAGGACAGGCGTGCTGGAAAGTAGGGCAAGAACAGGCTGGCCTACTGTAAAAGCCCATGGGATGTTCATAAGATAAAGAACGACCACTCAAACTAACAGCAGAGTGCTGCGTTTACTGAGCTGCAACAATAGCCTGTTAAGACAGCAAGACAGCAATGCGTGTGATTATAAGCTTTTATTAAAGTTGTTTGTTTATGTGCTATTTATATTAGCTTGAGGCAATGGATTAGTCACGGGCTATATTACAGGTTTGAGCTGAAACTAAGTATTATTTACCTTTTTCCTTCTCACAATAGCAGTGATTTAAAGTGGCCTGTGAACCACATGTAGTAATGGCTGCATGAGGAAAGGTCACAGTCTTAAAATATCTTAAACCAAAAGCTGCATACATTCACAGCCATTACAGAAACCTGATGTGTAACACACAGTCATGCAATTAGTTTAACAGCCTCAAGGTTATTACAATTCAAAATCCCCCAAGACAGAGTCAGAATTGACAGAGTTGACAGCAGAGTTGTGTCTAAACAGTGTCTAAATGGTCCAGGCTGCTTTGTGTTTTTCCTCTCAGTAAAGACGAGCGCGAAACAGGCATCTGGACAGTCTTCGAGCACTGGCTCAAACATCTGCTGCATCTCAGCAGCAACAAGATTGTGTTTGTACAACCGTGCAGGTGTTCCTCCAAGAATACACACGCAGATTTCTTCATGCTAGAAATTGAGATAATCACTTAATTTGTGTCACTTGTTTTACTGGGAGGGAGATGCAAATCAGTAGCTACCATTAGCTAACATTACATACTACAGACAACTGGATTTGTCTATTACCATCTGCACCAAAGCTATAATGTTGAATGAATCTGAAAAATACATTTTGTTCATGGGGAAGCAAGCAGAAATGTTGATGTTTTTGTTGAGAATGGCACTGTGATTAGAAATTATATGTTTGGAATGCAAAATTGGGGTAAAATGTTGGAAACTAATTAGTAAAATTTGCATTGTATTTGTGGAGTTGCTGGATGGATTTGTCTAATGCAGTAACTGTGCAGCTTTGAATGCCCTTGTTGTTCAGTAATCACTGCTGGTGGAGTCACACTGTATGAAACAAACAGAACTGTGCAGCAGCACACAGATATGCAGATGTTCCTGTACTTTATGTGCAACAACTGATAACTATGAACACTTTGTTTTTCCATTCATTCACTTTGCCTCAGGCACGGTGAGGCCAAAAAGCCTTTCTAATAGAAATCCAACCCCTTTCCTCCAGCAGCCAATACAATCAAATACGGGTCCAGCCAATGATGTGGCATAGTCGACCATTTTCACCATCACTGTGATTCCCACTCCCTACCAAAATCCAGTGCTTGCTTCATTGGTAAGTATTAAAGTTATTACACTGTTTAATTAAATACAAAATACTTATTGGTTACTGTGTCGCTAAGTTACAATATCTGTTATCACTCAAGGGAAATCCAAATCAAAAGCTGTGTCTCTATGAGTGCAGTTATCACTTGTGGTTAATAATATCTACTTTCTGTCAGAAAGGCTAGTGTAGTTATTGCTAAGAGTAGCAACTGCATTTCTGTTGTAGACTCTTAGTCTTGTTATGATGAAAGATGGTGATTATCAGTATTATGAACATCATCTCAATAACAGACCCTGATGAAAAGGCTGCTAACGAGTTGTCGCACCTCGGGACACCGGGGCCCCTCCCTGGAGCCAGACCCGGGGGGGGAGCTGGACGGCGAGCGTCTGGTGGCCGGGCCTTGACCCATGAGGCCTGGTTGGGCACAGCCCGAAAAAACAACATGGAGCTGCCACCCTGTGGGCTCACCACCTGCAGGGATAGGCATCGGGGTCGGGTGCTATGTAAGCCAGGCGGCAGGCAAAGGCGGGGACCTGGGCGCCCTGATCCTCAGCGTCGCAGACTGGCTCTAGGGAC